>JASANB010006036.1:0-149574 GCA_030248155.1 Sabatieria punctata | reverse complement strand
ACTACTACACTGCATTATGCTACATATTTTTACTACGAAAACAGCAATGAACAGAATGGTTTTGTTGGAAGACTGATAGGCAACTGTAAATTTAAATTTTCTGTTTCGTCTGTGCTTCATTGATTTGTTTGCTATACGTACGCACGCCCAGTAGAAATGCACTTGTTGGTATGTGTTTTGTGTTGCACAATATTGATTGAATTATCTTTGTTCATTCTTTAGCTTACCGTTGCTTCATTCTGTCTGTTCTGCACTAACACCGACCTCCAGTCTATTCACGCTGAGGACTCATGCAAACTTCTCTGCTCGAGCTGTTCCTGTCAAGATCAGTGTCAGAGCATCTGCATAAAGCGTAAGTAAACTGTTGGCCTGAACATTGCTGAGAAGAGGTCCTCAAATCTTCAGAGAAACAAACTCCATGGATCTGTAAGGATCCATGTTGCGGTGCCTTGTGCCACAAGCGCCGATTCATCCCTGAGAGCTTTCTTCACAGCTGGCTTACTGGCGCTGAGCACGCGGCTGCGCGAGAAGCACCACAACGAGCAAGCGCCGTTGTTCAGGAGAATGTCAGAGAATCACAAGGGATAAGACAAGCACTCAGTGGACTCCAAGAGAGGATCTGGGGTCGCTTTACTGGCGGCGCGGAACACGCCGCTGCTCAGGGAGCCCCCCAGCGCGGAATCAACAAAGGACTGGAAGAACTGGAACAAGAAGAAAAGCTACGACCATATGTTGAACACCTGCGTGGGTTTGTTGCTGAAGCAAAGGAGGAGTCACGTCCTGCTTTAGCTGCAGAGAAAGGAGTGGAGCCTAGAGGTACGTAGGTGCTACTTTACAAGAATGGCTTAATTAGACTGTGTTACAGCGTCAGTGCCAGGTGCTTCAAGCAACCAACGACCTACCTGACCAACCAAAGGAAAGTTCTTGTGATCTTTGATGCTATGATGATTTGGTTGTAATGAATGTTTTTCAGTAAAGGTCTGACAACTCCATCAATTTCTTACCTTCAATTCAGAGTATATCAAATATGTTGCTTGTTTGGAACCAGGGATGTCAGCTGAGTTTTTCCGTTTTTTTCCCAAAAAATAGAGTAATTCCAGCATAATACAGTCACTAGAGTAGAAGTTGTCTCAAAACGCCTTGAGACAATTGACGCTTGGGTGAAGGTTACAGTGAGTCCAGAACAGCTGTTCACTGATCTTCTACAGGCACCATTGTCAGTTTTTTGGCTTCATATACACCAATAGTTCAATCGATAGTAATAAGTTCAAGTGGTGGTCAACCATTTCAATATTGGAAAAATATATTTGCTTGAAGACACCACTCCAGTTTCCGCTAACGTATTGTCGATCTGTACAGCGCAGCACAGGCTGGCTCGAAGCTGATTTAGAAATATGTTAGATTCATACATGTAACAGGGGGGTCTGGGGGTCTGCCCCCCACCCGCCTTAGGCCAGACCCCCCCCCCCCGAGACGATTTCGCCGACCCCCCCTCCGATTTTTCAATTTCGCAAATTTTTACAATTTTTTACAATTTCAGGCACAAAAATTGCCAAAATCGCCTGCAAAACAGCACTTTTTAGCTGTATTTCAGCCCAAATTAGCAATTTTTGGCGATTAATAGCCAGAATAGTGCGATTTTCTCGATTTTTGAGCGTTTTTTAGTGCCCGACCCCCCTCATTTTTGGCTCAGACCCCCCCCCCCCCCGGCCGGCGCCAGACCCCCCAACCACCCTCCCCCATCGGCGGATGACCTGTTACATGTATGGTTAGATTGTCACGCCTTTAGTCCAGAGAACTCACCGCCCTGCGTCACTGTCACACCCTGTCTGAAATCAACCTGCATGCCAATCTTTTGCACAATTTCACACACAGATTCGGTAAATTAGATTCAGTCAGTTCCTCTAACCTGTGTCATAGACTTCAACCCAAATTTCCTTATTTACGCTCTTTCTGGAAGCCTATTTTTGTCATTCTTGCATTTTATTGTAGAGTTTCAGACATAAACTTTTTCCTAGAACTGCCTGTGCATCAAAGGTTCCATCTGTGTAAATCAATTAAATTGAAGAGCTGAATTTGTAGTAAATTTAGTAAATAGTAAAATAATAATCCACTAGTAAAATAACAGTAGTTTTTTAGCACTTTTCACTACTGGATAGAATACCCTCCCTTAAGCTCTTGGTGAGCAGAGACCCGCCAACTGGTCTGGTCTCAAACCTCCCTTCACTGTGAGGAAAGTGGAGATTTATATACTCCTTTGTCGGAAAGCAACATGCCTGCAAATTCCAGCGATCTGACACTGTCACAAGAGATACTTAACCAATCCTTCATAGTATTCAATTTGGAAGCCAGTCAAGGCTTGTTCTTGTTTATTCTAAATACTATTACCTTCTTGTCTATTTGGCGTTTCAAATCCCTGCGCAAAAAGAAAGAGTATGTGCTGATCTCAGCTCTGGCATTCTTTGATGGCATCAATGGGTTCGCATGTGCTGCAGCAGGTAGTGTAGCTTATTGTGCTAGCGAACCTGCTGCTAGCAAGCCAAACTTTCAGGAGTTGGTAGAGTAATTATGATAATCAACAATACAGCCAATAAGCTGGTCACCAGTCTCGACTGTTTAGTGAAACCGTGGAACCTGGTGTGGTTTGTGATCAACCACTGTTTAGGTTCCATGTTTGCCGTGATAAGCTTAGACAGACTGTTCAGTGTCTGTTGGCCTCTGCGCTACCATTCTTGGACTCGGCAGTACAGCTTCTGGTTGCTGTTTATTGCCAATCTCAACTGGCTCATTGCGGCACCTATCATTGTCGGTCTTTTGGCGTTCACCAAACAAGTCAGAGACAAGCCGAATATCTGTTTCAGTGACTGGGTCTACCCGACAACTGGTTATGGTAATTTTGTATTCATACAGTCAGCATTCATGGCCTGTTTGAGTATAATCTTGTATGTGCTGGTGGTGTGGAAATTGCGACAGCACACCAGTCAGGTGTTACCAGTGATCAGCAACATATAGAGTCATCTAAAAGTGCAACGTCGTCTCACCGTTACACTGGGCTTCAGTTGTCTGTTCACTTTTCTGTTTCATGTGTTGCCTCTAGCTGTCAAGGTCTTGTTGGTTACCTTAGATGACGGCTCCAATGAAACTAGTGTTCTGTACATAGGACTGTGTTATTTAGTGCAGAATATGAATGGTTTATGTAACTTTGGGCTCTATGTAAGTCGTCATGGCGACCTGCGCAGAGCTGTCAAATTGATGTTAACATGCAAGAGGGGCGACATAGGTCTGAGCAGCACTCACAATACCCCAATGACGTTAGCAGTAGTTAGGGCCAGTGGCCAGGAGCAAAGTGGTGCACATGAGAGAGGAAAGCAGAAATCTGATTCCGGGGAACGTCAGACTGAACAGTTTGATCTGACTTGCTGTGCTGCAAATCTGCAAACTCACTGTCCCAATCGTCAGGATATGGCCAGCCAGAACGTTTGACTGAACGTAATTCGCTGAAAGAGGAAAGGCAACATAACTCCAGAACGCATTGCAGATGTGACAATAAAGCTCTATTTAATTTTCATAATTGTGTATTTGAAAGAACCGAATTTGCATTTTCTGTTTTGCGCTGTGTCTTGTCTTTGTAGTGTATCTGAGGAGTAGAAATGCACTTGTTGGTGTGTTTTGTCTTAGTGTTGTGTCCACAGAAACTCATGCCGCTTTTCGTTTTCAGTTTGCGCTCGCCTCTCTCTTTCTCTTCTGCTCATTCACCGAACCGTTGCCTGTGCAGTCGACTCAGCAGTCGTGCAAGCTTCTCTGCAAGAGTTGCTCCTGCCAAGATCAGTGTCACAGCATCTGCACAACACGTAAGTCAACTGTTGATCTCAATTGTAGGAAAGCAAAACTGTTCAGAGAAGATGACTCTATCAACCTGTGCTGATCCCTGTTGTGGAGCGTTGTGCCGCAAGCGTCGGGTGTGGCCAGGGTTTTTGCGAAGGCTGACTGGTGCCGAGAGAGTGGCAGAAGCAGCTCCAGGGGCGGCTGCGCGAGCAGCAGAAGCAGCTCCAAGCACCGCTGCACGAGCAGTAGAGACGGCTCCCGAGCGATCTCTGGCACTCCGTCGCAATGCCATTAGCGTGCATGACCCGGCAGAAGCTGAAGCGATACGAATGTCTGTGCTGGACCGCTTGGGTTCCTCAGAGCCGAGAGAGTTACCTCATCCACCAAGCCCTGCAGGCAGTACAGATGAATTGATGGAAAGCGCCGAAGAACAGATTCAACAAGCTGAGCTTGCCCGGTTCCGTTCTGCAAACCTGAATCAAGCTGAACAGCCGCCGCCCTACTGGTCTGTTGCTGGACTACCGTCCTACCAAGAAGCTCAAATTCCCCCGCACCCGCCTCCAGCCTATCAGGAAGCACTTGAAGAAGCGGGTCATCAAGTGGAGCCTGGAGGTTTGTGCTACTTGGTGAGACAGACTGGGCTTAATCAGGGTTTTTACAGGGCCAGTGCAAGATGCTGCACGCAATCAACCTCCGGCCTAGCTGATTGACCAAGCACTGAAGTTCTTACGATGTTAACCTATTGTGACATCATTTGCATGGCCCTATTTGTTTCTGTCACTAAACGTCTGAAAAAGTCGATGTCTTCAGTTTTTGTGTAGTTGTCGCTTCTGAATGCCTGCAGAACGCTCTTCATAGGTGCATTGCTTGTATATCTCCTACCAGCAGACTAGCATCATCAATCGTCAAATGGTTCATCAGGGAATGGTCCACTACTATTCATCAGTTTGATGAATAGTTAAACATTTTTTGATGAATTGGGAAACAATGCTGAAGAATAGGCTGATGAAACATTTCTTCAGTTGATCACTGTTTGAAGAATCATTCGAACTGCAAACTGATAATGGTTCTTCATACGAAACATATCATCATGCAAATATGAACCATTGATGAATTTTGCGGTATGTTGGAATGAGATATGCAGAGTTCTGTTTCACGATATTGCCAGTTGAAATTAGTACTATGTCTATGTGTAATATGTGTTCATTTGCCTATTTTATACTTCTGATTGTCATATTGCAACTCACTGTCACCCAATACCCAAATGAGAAAAAACGCATGTAACTTTGTCAGGATTGCTTTTAGAGCCATCCATAGGGGAATTTTTTAGATGCCCGAGAAATGCCAAATTCACATCTCAAGTCGGACCCAAATTGGCAGCTTGCCAAAAAAGTCCGTTGTAGTTTGTTATTGATCTTTTCTTACCACGTGAATGAAAATATTCAAAGTCGGATTAAAGATAAAGAACCGCGTCAGGTTAAGGAACACAGCTCGGCTAGACGGGGTTCCCACAACCTTAAGCAAATACACCAACAAATATATAGAGTGGAGAAACTCTGTACAAAGACTCTTTAGATGTGGAGATCGTCAACTATTGGTCCACGATTTCTTAGACTGTTTGTTTTATGAGTTGGATGACTAATATCGCAAAACGAAAATTTGCATTTACTGTTTTGTATGTGTATCATCGATTTGTTGTTTTTGTACTTGGTGACTCCATCAGTGAAGGGATGTACTTGTTGGTATGTGATTTCGTCTTGTACATACAATGCCGAAATTTGCGTGTCCATTTGTTTCAGCTTTCCTTCATCACCCTCTTTCTGTTTTGCACATTAACCGAAACGTTCTCTGCACACTCCATTCAGGGCTCATGCAAACTTCTGTGCAACAACTGTTCCTGTCAAGATCGGTGCCAGCGCATCTGCTTAAAACGTAAGTCATCTGTTGGTCTGAACTGTAGAAATGGACGGATCTTCAGAGAAACAAACTCCACCAACCTGTGCTGACCCCTGTTGCGGTGCGTTGTGTCGCAAGCGCCGATTCGGCCCAGAGGTCTTATGGCATTGGCTCGCTACCGCTGAGCCAGAAGCGGTAGCACGAACGCTCAGTGAAGTTCACGAGAAGCTTTGGCATTGGATGGGTGGCGGCGCTAAGCATCAGGGCCAGGGCATCAACTCCATGGTCCAAAACAACGTTGAAAGACTTGAGCAGATTAGACAAGAAGCAGTCAAACGTTTCACTTCCTCACAGCAAAGGCAGTTGCGTCGTTATCTACTCTCCCAAGAAGATCAACTGGAAAGAGCTATTCAGGCAGTTGAGCAAGAATTCAATCGTGCACATCCTCCAATGCCCCACGAAGAAGCTCTGCATATGCCCCGACCCGAAAGCAAGGCTCCCACTTATCAGGCAGCTGTTAACCACGCACCTCCAAGTCATGACCGTCTAGCTGCTGAAAGTCGTGAGTGCTTTGTGTGAGATGTAGACAGTTCATGTAAACTGACTGTTTTCTCTTGCAGCCGCAGCGGTTCAGATGGGACAACCTCTGGCGTGAGATGACAGGAAGCTGCAGGCCTGGGCGCTTTTGATCTCTGATTAGCAGCTATGTTTCGTACTCAACAATCTGTGTGTTTGATCAGTGCTTCCAGTAAAAATTAAAACTCGAAAAGGGCTGGAACAATTGAAACAACAGCTTGACAGCGATTTTTAGTCTTCTTATTTAAGGTGAAGCTACCGATTTTCAAGCTTACCACCATTTCAGCTATCTAGTTTCCAGTAAGCTAGCTTTTAGCTTCTTTTAGTAAGGGAGAAAAACTCCTGTAGCTTTGTCAGGATAGCTTATAGACCCATCAGGTGCACCAACAAATATACCCAGCAGCGTCAAAACCTTTTGAATAGACTTTAGAGTAGAGATCAGCAACTATTGGTCCACGATTTCTTAGACTTTTTGTCTTACGAATTAGTTGACTAATATCGCAAAAAGAAAATTTGCATTTACTGTTTTGTGTGTATCATCGATTTGTCGTTTTCGTACGTTTGTCAAGCCATCAGTAAAGGGATGTACTTGTTGGTATGTGATTTCGCCTTGCTCAATAGTGCAATTTGCGTGTTCATTTGTTTCAGATTTCATTTATCTCCCTCTTTCTGTTTTGCACACTAACCGAGACGTTGTCTGCACACTCCATTCAGGGCTCATGCAAACTTCTGTGCAACAGCTGTTCCTGTCAAGATCGGTGCCAGCGCATTTGTTTAAAACGTAAGTGAACTGTTGGTCTGAACTGTAGAAATGCGCAGCTCTTCAGAGAAACAAACTCCGCCAACCTGTGCTGATCCCTGTTGCGGTACGTTGTGTCGCAAGCGCCGATTCTTAAAGACCATTTGGGATTGGCTTACTAACGTTAAACCAGAAGTGAAGGGACGAGCGATCAGTCACGTACAAGAGAAGTTTTTCAGTTGGATGGGTAGCGGGGCTGAGCATCAGGCCACCAACTCAATGTTCCAAAACAGCAACGAAAGACTTAAGCAACTTAGACAAGACGCAGTCCAACGTATCGCTTCCTCGCAAGAAAAGCAATTGCAACGTTTTCTACGCTCCCAAGAGGATCAACTGGAAAAAGCTCTTCAGTCAATTGAGCGAGAATTCAAACGGGCACATCCGCCAATTCCCCATGAAGAAGAAGCTCTCCATATGCCTCTGGCCCGACTCGAAAGCAAGCCTCCCACTTATGAGACAGCTGTTAACCACGCACCTCTAAGTCATGACCGTCTAGCTGCTGAAAGTCGTGAGTGCTTTGTAGTGAGATGTAAGCTCTGGATGTAAAACATACTGTTTTCTCTTGCAGCCACAGTGAGAGTCGTTCAGACGGGACGACCTCTTGCATAAGATGACAGGGAGCTGCAGGCTGGGCGCTTTTGATCTCTGATTCGCAGCTATGTTTTGTACGCAACAATCTGTGTGCCTGATCAGTGTTTCCAGTAAATATTGAAGACTCGTTGTTTTTTTATTTGGTTTGGGGCGTAATGGTACATTTACTTATAGTCTCGATTTCACTTACAGTCAAACCTCCATAAATACAACACGCTATATCCCAAATTTTCGTTGCACTTATCAGTTATTTCAAATACAAAAAAATGTAAGTCTGGGTGACTTGCTGTGTACATAGTACATACAATACAAGCATGTTGCTGCTACTCAGTGACACGAACTGGGTTTAATCTAATGGGATTGCAGTATCGCACATAAACCGACATTGCTCATCACATCAGTCACCACCACGTAGGCCGTCACAGACACGACACTGCCTTATATGCACAGAGTTCTGTTGTCTTAGCTGCTTGTCAGCTGCGATTTGGAATGTCACTGAAAATTTAAACTGCTGACAGGTGCCAGTGGGTGGTCAGTGTACTTCGTTCTTCCTGGCACGTTGCATTCGAAAACGAGATGAAATTTCTTGTTTTCCTGCTCGTTGTAGCTGTGCTTAGATGTCAAGGTGAGTTAACTATGAACTGGTCTTTCTCTTATTCTTGTATCACCACAGCAATGCAAGTTACTGTACGTTCCTGAGAGTAAGAATAAGAACGTTTCATCATCGTTCGAAGTCTGCCTTGCAGAACTGAAGATTTATTTAGCTATTTTGCTATTCCAGGCAGCTTCCGCAACTACCACTCAGCAGGGTCAATCTAATGTTTTGAATAATTTTCATAAATTGTTAAATGACACAGTACAGTGTTGGCCATAAAAACGACCGCAGTTTTCCAGTTTTCTGAATAAATTCAAATGGCCGCCATTCTGTCAATCTTCAACCAAAGAAAAAAATTTTTGGCACGATTATTACTGTTTGTTAAGAGTTTATTTTGACCAAGTCCTAGCCTGCTATGCTAGCCTTCTATAGCCTCGTATTATGCCCTTCCGAAATCAACGGACCCAAATTTTCATAAGTCAATTTTGAATGTGAATCTCTCACGAACCCTTTATCGGATCTTTCCCAAATTTTGCACAATAACCAATCTTTATATGGACTCAAGAACCTGAGGAGCTCAGCATTCCAACACAACCGGTTAAAATGTGGCGGATTTTTGGTTTCGGTCAAGGTGAAAAATTAGCATTCTCTAAAATTAGGGTGGTGCCCTCTAAACATAAAGCACGGGTGTCTGACCTAATTTGGGTGTTCATTGTGTTGCCTTAGTTGAGGCGGTTGTAATCCACGACCCCACTAGCTTGTACAACCCTGCTTTATGTGCAAGCATCACATCCTCATTTTAGAGAATGCTAATTTTTCACCTTGACCGAAACTACCAGTCCGGCAGATTTTAACCGATGGTGCAAGAAAGCTGAGTTCTTTTGGTTGTTAAGCTCATATATACATAGATTGGCCAACTTGCACAATTTGGGAAACATCCGACGAAGGCTTCGAGAGATGTTTATGTTCAATCAAACATGTGCAAAGAAAAATATTTTCATTTGATTTTGTGCTTTCTTTGCAGTTACAATAAACAACACAAAACTCACAAACCGTGTTTTGTTTTTAACTACAACGGGATAACATTAAAATAAAGTTTTCTAGGCCAAGGCTCTGAGCCAGAACCACCGATCGGTCCTGGAGACAAAGTTATCCGGATGATCGGGGATGAGACGGATGCCTGGAACCTGAAAAAGCGGATGATCGGGGATGAGACGGATGCCTGGAACCTGAAAAAGCGGATGATCGGGGATGAGACGGATGCCTGGAACCTGAAAAAGCGGATGATCGGGGATGAGACGGATGCCTGGAACCTGAAAAAGCGGATGATCGGGGATGAGACGGATGCCTGGAACCTGAAAAAGCGGATGATCGGGGATGAGACGGATGCCTGGAACCTGAAAAAGCGGATGATCGGGGATGAGACGGATGCCTGGAACCTGAAAAAGCGGATGATCGGGGATGAAACCGATGCCTGGAACTTGAAGAAGCGCTCATTTGCCGATGGTTGGATCCAGCGTTTACGTCGTCGTGCCCGATGCAAATACATGCCCAGTCCTGAATGCTACTGATTGCAAGATCAAGATACACATTGATAGGACAATACAGTACAATACATATTTTATGGTTACTAAAATAGATCGCATGAATAAATAGTGCTTCAATTCGCAATCAATCGATAAACTAAGCTTCACCTCAACCTCACAAACTCCAACTTGCAAATTAGGGGCCGTCCATAAACGACGTCGTTTCAAAATCCCGATTTTTCGGACCCCCTCCACCAAAATCCCCTTGCGTCGTTTCTTGGGGGCCCCTCCCCTAAGGCGACGTCGTTTTCGGTTTACCCCCCCCGATAAAATTGCAGTACATACAGTACTGTTATGTTTTCTTGTTAGCATACTGCGCAATCAATAGAATAAATCCCTACAACCACTCTGGGAAGCTTTTCTGTTTGTAGAAGCCTTGGAAGTTCCCAAAAACTCAGAAAAATGCGACGTCGTTTTTCGCTAACCCACACCCGCTCTTGGTGCATCGTCTATCGTCGCATTTCAGCCGACCCCCCTCCCCCTCTGGAACGACATCGTTTATGGACGGCCACTTTAACACTAACTCTGCAAATTAATGACATTCCCGTCAAGTTAAACTGGATGGCCTCCATTTTAATTTTTAGGCAGTCATGACTTTTCCTGCATAATCGGATGGACATGCAATTGACAAAGTTCCATACCTGCTAACTGCATTACACGTTCATGTAATGTCTAGAATTAATTATGTTGTCACGACGCACCTCTCTCCTCAACAAATGATCTATGTCCTAAGAGTTTAATTAGACGAGTAGCTAGAAGCAAAGTCCCTTTATTTAGCTGTACAGCTAGACATCGTGAATGACGTCTTACCCACCCTGGATTAGTCAATACTGCTGTAAGGTGAACTAAATTCTGTTAAATTGAATTGAACTGAACTGTAAGCAGGATTATTAACTTTCAATCCTGAAGCTTAATCATTTAGATGCATGCTTAACCACCTCCCTATACATTTCGCAAGTTCTTAGACCGGCCGAGATGTTTTCGAGCCAACAACAAAAGCCGATGGCTCTGTTGCAATCTTACAAGGCCAGTTCCCAAGTCAGACCGGTAGCGGCCCATCAAACTGTAGAAAGCCTGCCAAATGGCTCGATTCAAAATGGAAGGGCTTCATCTGGTGAAAAAACAAAACCGAAGTCAAGTAAGAATCGATTTGTCAATCCTGTTTGACTTGTAGTCAAGCTTATTAGGTCGCTCTGGTTCCAAACGAGGCAGAAGAAAGGTTCCAGAAATCGTAAAACAAGAATCAATCGATGAATTGCAGCGACTAACGTGGAGACAAAAACAGCTGCTGAAAGAAAGCTTTACAGCGCTCGAAAATGACGGCATGGTTCGGAACGGATTATACATTTTTATTGGGTAGCGTGTAGTTTCTTGGCGTTATTTTCTTTGGCCGTCTACCACTGGCGCAGTAATCTCGAGTTCTGATTAGTCCCAGATAGCAAGAATGCATAAAAGAGTAGCAAGAATGTGCCGCTCAGCGGCCGGCCGAGTGTCGATGCGCTGCACCAAAATTACTGGAGGGGTCGCGAAATTCGCGACCCCTCCAGTAATTTCGGGAGGGGTCGCGAATTTCGCGACCCCTCCAGTAATTGCGCATGCGCTTTATTGCAGCGCAACCTGATTTTTTAGCGGGTTATTCAATCTGTCTTTGGGAATATAGCTGCCGCCGTTGATTTCTCAAGTCTACGGCAACATGATAAAGGGAAAGAAAGGTAAAAAAGCTGGAATATGCAAGCAGGTGGAATGTGTACATAACCAAGCTCATGTGCTGCGTTCAAAATGGAAAAATTCACAAATGCAAAAAGCCTGATGCATTTCACAGATGCAGGGTGTCTCAAAAAAATGATCACATTTCTTTTTACTGCCATTTCCGCAAATTTTGACCAAATAGGCTGAAAGTTGGACCATAGGTGCCAAAATTCGGGGAATTTTATGTGTTAAAGTTTGGTGCACTAGGCTTGACTCATTCCCGAGAAATTTAAAAAAAAGTGAAATTTGGTAATTTCAATAGTGAAAGCCGCTCACCGAAAAATAAAAACATTTCCTTTTCCTGTATCTTTCCTAATTGTTGTCGGAATTGGATGAAATTTGGAGTGTAAACGCAGAAGTTCAGGGTAATTCGTGTGTAAAAGTTGACGCATGAACTCCAACGCTATCCTTAGAGTTTAGGCGATAATGTAATGTAACGTTTTTTCGGTGACCGCCTTTCGCTATTGAAATTACCAAATTTCACTTTTTTTGAAATTTCTTGAGAATTAGTCAAGCTTATTACACCAAACTTTAACACATAAAATTCCCCGAATTTTGGCACCTATGGTCCAAATTTCAGCCTATTTGGTCAAAATTTGCGGAAATGGCAGTGAAAAGAAATGTGATCATTTTTTCGGTGACCGGCTTTCACTATTGATTTAACAAATTTCACTTTTTTTTTAAATTTCTCGTGAATGAGTCAAGCCTGGTGCACCAAACTTTAACACATAAAATTCCCCGAATTTTGGCAGCTATGGTCCAAATTTCAGCCTATTTGGTCAAAATTTGCGGAAATGGCAGTAAAAAGAAATGTGATCATTTTTTTTGAGACACCCTGTATCTTGCAATCTTGCCTTGCAATTGGACACTTATTTTAGTTATTGTGATGATTGAAGATCTTACACCAACTATGCAATTAATTGCCGTTGTAGAAAATCACTAAACATTTTGTTGACGTCATTCTTGCTCAGAAATCAGGTTGCGCTGCAATAAAGCGCCTGCGCAATTACTGGAGGGGTCGCGAAATTCGCGACCCCTCCCGAAATTACTGGAGGGGTCGCGAATTTCGCGACCCCTCCAGTAATTTTGGTGCAGCGCATCGACACTCGGCCGGCCGCTGAGCGGCACATTCTTGCTACTCTTTTATGCATTCTTGCAGATAGGGATGGGCAACGTAAATTAAAATCGGTAATTTACGTACGCGTTATTTCTGTTTTACCAGATTTTAATTTCTGTATTCGTAACGTGTTACGGAAATTAAAACGGCTAATTTCTTGCTGTAACGCGTTACGTAAATTAATTTCCATAACGTCGTAACGAATAAGATTCCAGCCATACGTAAATTAATTTTCGTTTTTCTTCAAAAATCGCTAGTAGGTAGTAGCAATCGAATATCGCTGAAAAAAATCATAAAATGAACTGTATGTAATGCAAATTTTAATTCTGTGTTTGTTCGATTGGAATTGCATTCATATTTTTGAAATCTAACTTCACACCAAAAGGAAGGAATGAAATGTGGGTATGTTTTTTGGCTGAATTACTGTAGCTGCTGAGGGTTTTATAACTGCGCAGAAACTAGCCAGCCAACTATGTACGTACGTACTACAGACTGTAGTCTACCTACCGCACACTGACGGTTAAACGTATGACAGTACTTATGTATAAGATTAGTAGTGAAGAAAACAATGTAACTTTACTTCTCTGTTTGAATGCATTTTAAATGTACAACATACTGTTGGCAAGTCCGACTGAACCTGGATCTATTAATAGGTTTTTAACTGAAATTTGTGGACTTTAACCTGAACCTTAACCTATTTTATTTCAGCCGGAGTTGAACCTGTTCCGTTTTATTGGAGTTTCTTAACAGGTTCAAATTTCAAGTGCAATTTTTAGACAAACTATGTAAAATTTTCAGTTCGATTACACAAAATTTTAAAGATTTCATGTTTTTTATACCTATTTTCAAACTGAAACTGTCAGGAAACGAAAGTACACTGCCCTGTGAAGTCTGATCTATGTTTTTCACTGCCAATAAAGGCTTATAGCTCAGAAAAGTTGCAAGCAGCGCAAAATATCTACAGTTTTTGGAGATATCGGTGGACTTGAACCTGAACCTATTGACCAGGTTTTTAGAAGATGGACTTGAACCTGAAATTTCGATGTTGGCTTTGACTTGAACCTGAACCTATCTTTCAACCCTGAGCTTTCCATCAGTAGTACAACACCTACACATGAATTTATAGTTGCCTGGCTTTTCTACTTATTTTCTAATACAGGGAGATAGCATATTGACAAATTCAAGCCTTCAAAAACGTATCTATAAGATATTCCGACCGTAAAATTGACCGAAATTAACCGGTTTAGCAGTTCGAAGAGTTGGAGGGCTTCTGTGCGACAAGGACGAAAAATTTTCGATAAATTAGCCTTTAAAGTCGCATTTAAGATTCAGTAGTAACAAAAAAATATGTCTATAATACAACAAAACAATGCGGTGGGCTCAGGATTCAACAGAAAAATCTGTTTTGCGCTAGGAACGTAAATTAATTCACGTACAGAAATTAATTTACGTATTGCTAAATTTTAATTTTCGTATTCGTTTAATTTCCGTATCCGGATTTTTTTAATTACTGTAATTGTTAAGCGTAACGTAAATTAAAAATCGGCGCTTAATTTACGTTACGCGTTACGAAAATTAATTTACGTGCCCATCCCTAGTCCCAGATTGGCCAATCATCAGACGGTGTTTCTTTGTTTTCCGGTTTTGTGTCGTTTTGTTCGATTTTAGGCTATTTTCTGACTACCCAAATTACAAAAACCTCTTCCCACAGTTTCGGCAAGTCTACGATTCTGCATTGATGGGTGCTCCTGAGCTAAGAGCCCACGCCGGAAATTACATGAACGCTCTCAAGATGATAATAGATAATTTGGAGGATGAACAGTTAGTCTTCGAAAAATTGAAGCACATCGCCGCCACGCATAGGCGTAAAGGAGTTCGCAAGTTCCATATTGAGGCAATAGATTCTGTCCGAACTTCTGCTTGGCTATGAAAATCATTTTAGCACAACTGCCCCAAAGTAATCGATCAGGTCAGGTCTTGCAGTGGATCCGTGAGCAAAGAAGTACAGGATGCATGGACTGTGCTCTATGATGTGATTTCTATACTGGTAGAGCGTTTTAAAGAAGATGCGTGATTTACTGATTGGTTTGTGCGGTCAAAATACAGGGTGGGCTATTACCGATTTCGTCTTTGCCACAACTTTTGTATTAGTCAATCAATTTCTCAGAAATTCAAACACAACTTGCATAAATCGTCAGAATTGTTACTCTGAAAAGCTTAGCCAAGTCTATCATTTCAACCACTAGTTAAGCACTTCCATGTGTCCGCCGTCAAAGTGAACATTTAGAAGTGCACAACTTGTGGCTGAAGTGACAGACTCAAGAATTAAAATGAAAACTTTCGTCTGTTGTGTTAAAATTTCAGACTGACGAACACAAAAGTTACAGCAGAACGAAACCAGATAAATAAATGTTACAGTAAAAGCGCTACATAGTATACGTAATAGTGTAACTAACAAAATAGTAAGTTGTTCGTTTCTTGTCCTATTTTGCGTGATTCAGCTGGTCGATAAGCTCTGCGATCACTTCGAACAAAGTGCGCCAGGCTGCTTGCACGTCTGCCGAGACTGGGGCATCACTCACCGACTTCAACATTTCAAACACACTCGGCAGCATGTGCTGGAACAAAACTGAAATGGTTATCCAATACTAGGCATACTGTACCTCTATGTGTCCTTTCTGAACGTTTTTCTCGTGGTGTACATCGGCTATTTTGATCAAAGTGCCCAGTAGTTTGTCGTCGTCACTGTCCACAGAGTGTATGATGTCGCTGAGACCCTGCATAAAGTTCTTGGCTTGGGTTCGCATGCTTGGAGAGTCGATCAACACCGAATCGCTGACGCTGGCCAGCTGACGGAACATTTGCTTGTAGGTGGGGTAGTCGGAAAACATCCTAAATCGGTTTCTATGATTCGAGAGTAGACAAAACCGTTTTTGAACTGGCAACAGACTGTTTCTGAGAAACAGTAATAATAAGTGTGAACAGATTAACTGACTAGAACTAAGCTAGAGTCTGATTACTTATTAGTGCTAGAGTTTCGGGATAGCTTCGTACAACACTCACCCCAGAAAAATGTAGAGTCCATTTCGCAGCGAATCTTGTTCCAAAGTGGCAAAACTGTCCTTTAGAAGTTGCTTCTGCTCTGGAGTTATTCTTTTAACGACCGATTTGTCAACTAAATATGCTAATAGTTTCTTGAGTAACAGAATAACTTCTGTTTCTTACTTGAAGGGATCTTCGCGCGTGAGTGTGGACGGTTCATGGTATCAGATTTGAGGTGTCTCTCTACTGAGGTTAAGCAGCTTATTTAGAGCTAAAGGGCTTTTATTCTGTATGCGCTTTGCTAATTAGCTACTAGATAATTAACACCGAATTTTAACATGCTATGCAGTCTCATCATAACATGTCAACTAAAGTGGCAATCACGTCAAACAGAGATGTCCAGGCCTCTTCAGTGCTGCTTGAAAACTCTTCATCACAATCTTTCAGCACAGCCAATAACACTGGTAACATTTCCTAATCAATAAAATCTATTAAAAAATCATTAAACAAAGTAAACTCACCTGAACATGTTCTTTCCTAACATGTTTGACTTTGTGAGCATTTGCAATGGTTTTCAGTAGCACAAGCATGTTAGCTTCGTCGTCAAGCATGTTGATGATGCTTCTCAGGCTCTTCATATAAATAACAGCGTGTTGTCTCAGCTCTGTAGATCCCATCAGCGAGGAATCGAGCATTTTGCGCATTTGCGGCCAAAGGTTCTTGTATTCTGGGTGCTCGGAAAACAGACTAAAATAGTAAGTTGCTGAAATGCATAAAATCAGTGTCGTACCGGATAAAAATAGCCATTCCATTTCTTGTAGAAGATTCTTCCAGCTTCTCGAAGCTTACTTTCAAAGCTGCTTTGTACTCGGTAGTGAGACGGCGCAAAACCTCGAATGTGTTCTGACGACGAATTTTGACCCTCACTGGCACGATCAGCTCTTCTGGAACTGGTTCAGAACAATTTATAAATACAATATACAGGGTGTGCCAAAAAAAACAACCCAGCAGATTTTCTGCTGTAGCAACCGCAAATCTCAGCCGATTTGAATGAGTCCTTTTTTAAATGAAAGATAAATAAATTCTTGAAAGACTGATGTAACGTTTATTAAGATATTCTGCTTAGTTCCTGAGACATTTGTCCTCAAAGTCAAAACAGAGATTTTGGCAATACAATCTGCTGGGTTGTATTTTTTGGCACACCCTGTATATACAGGTAATCCACTAAATGCGAGAGGTACATAGTGGCCTGTGGGAGGGTTGAGCTCAGAATTCAATTCAGTGGGACAGGCGGTGGGTTCGGGCTCCGTAAAAAAACCGGAATGTCCTATGTAGACCTCGCCAGAGCTATGTCAGAGGCGTATATTATAATGTACGTACGCATACTTTAACACAAATAAATAAACCAACTGGCTTGGCTATCAATATTCGGTCACGCACGCACATAAATTCTATACAAAGTTGGCAACTCATCTAAATGAAAAGACACACAAATAACGAAACCAAGAATAGTTTCCTACCGGCTGAAGGTTCAATTTGTGCAACTTTGCCAGATCTTTTATATTCTAGATACATGACCGCTAGAATACTATCTATACATCTTACATACATAGCTGAGGTAGGCTTGCGTGCCAAGCCAGCATTTATGGCTAATTAATCAGAGCCGGCATAACTGCCTCCAATACAGCAATAAGAAATCTTTAGTCTTCATAGCCATGTATCACGATACTACTGTTTCCTAATGTTCGCACTCAGATCGCAAATATTTCAGAGGTGTCACTGGCGGAGTTTCTAAGTCGGGCGAGGTACTGGAACATTCGGTCGTCTCTGTTGCAGGAGTAGCGACGTTGGAATCGAGATAAGAAATCGATTCTGAATCTGAGGGCAAAAAACTTTCTGCTACAGGTTCCTGTGGACTTCGACTTGAGCTACCGGCTTCCATTCTGCGTGATAATAATAGCAGTTGTTGCATTTCCTAAAATTAGATTAAATACGGTATAGATAAAAATGTGTCATCGCTTTTTTGACCTTCACTCAAATGTTTCGCTCTCGGTCAGTTCTTTGTCGATTCAGCTCAACTTTTGAGCAAAAATTAACAAGACAACTCGCTACAAATGGTGCAAGTTTGGAGCGATAATTCCAACTGGTGCTTGTTTTATGACCAAAAAACTAAGAATCAGGGTGGTCCACGGAAAATCTGTTTTTTTCGGCAATTCAAAGAGTATGGCTTTGAAACCTGCAGGAATGATTGATTTGCCATTGGACATAACACACTGAAAAGTGTATTATGTAACTATGTAACTCAAAAGGTACAAAAAATGGGGAATTTCAAAAGCATGGTCGAAAATTCCATAGTTAAGAAAATCTGTACCATCTGAATCAACGCACTGAATCTGTTGTTAATGAACGCAGATTCTAGCAGGAAGTTCAACAAATGAATGAGCCTGATATTAATTAAAACTCCTTACGTCGTAGAAACCTTCCCATGGTGTTTTTCAGAAATAGAAAATCACGAATGTGTCATGAAAAGTTGAGCCAAATCGATGAATAATTAACCGAGAGCGAACCATTTGAGTGATATTTAAAAAAAGCGATAAGACATTTTTTATGTATACATACTGTATGTACAGCCATTCACGCAATGCGCCCAAGACCTAAGTCTACTGTTATTATATAAAATGTTGACACCATTGCGGCAAATTTGGATCTTACGACTAGTAAACTTATTAGTAAAACAAATATTAGTAAAATCGAAGCCGCTTGGTAGTAAAAAAAATTAAATTAAATTGAAGGGCAGCATTTGTAGTAAATTTAGTTAATAGTTAAATGACAGTAGTAAAGCGTACGTTAGGTACCGTAGCGCAATTTTGCAAAAGGAGCTAAAATGTATGAAGAGTTACTACCTACTACAACCATGATTCACCTGAATTCTATTGCTTTGAGAGAGAACAGTTGCCTGCAATTTTCCTATTTCTTCTTGTATAACATAAACCCTAACTAAATCGGCTTTTAGCGATCGCATATAATCGCAGGAAGCTTGCAGAGTACCTCCATAACTCGATCTTCTTGACCTAAAATAATGTTGCTGCTTAGTAAAATGTAACAGGAGAAATAGTAAAAAAAAATAAGTACGTGATGTAAGTCTCTGGCAGCAAGCTTCCCAATTCAGTAATCAGATCATTTATGCGGTATCGCCTGCGGCGTTCCACTGGAAAAAAGAAAAAACACTGTGTTGTTGAGTATAAAAAAGACCGCCTGGCCGTTTTCGAGTTTTCCGAATAATTTCAAATTTTCAACCGAATGAAAAGATGTTTGGCATGATTATTATTATCTCTTTAGACTTTGTTTTGGCCAAATCCTAGCCTGCTAGTCTTCTGTAGCGCGGAGTTATGACCGTCCGAAATGAACTGACACGAAAATTTTCAGATGTCAAATTTTGAACACGGTTCCGGGATTTTTCGCCAAAACAGCTAAGTTATGCCATGGAAATGCTTGTAAGGCTTCTATTAACGTAAATTCAAAGCATTTGAAGCGAATTTAACCATTGTGCCTACGTATTTCCTTTAAAAACGTGCTTGAGTTTTTTCGGCATGTTTAGTTTTTCCGAGCCCCTAGGAAAAAAAACCGTTTTTTCGGAAAGAAAAACGAAAAAACCGACCCAACAGCCCTGGTTCTGAGCTCGAGGCAACAGCCTTACTTTTGACAACGCTAAAATCGTGCTAAATTTTTTCATTCGTTTGAAAATTGACGGACTGGCGGTCATTTGAAATTACTCGGACAACTCGAAAAAAGGCCATTCTTATGGTCAACACCGTACGTAATCCCGCGAAAATAACTACGCCTCTTTCGCCTACCTGAACGATGAAGCTCTTTTCGATGCTGCTCCTCACTTTCCCTAATTTGCCTCTCTACCTCATCCTCCAATAAAGCACTGGTACTGGGCTGAGCCTTGAAAACAAAAGAGCCGATAAATTTAGCAGCAGACTTAGTATTGAATGTAGGTAGGGATGGGCACGTAAATTAATTTTCGTAACGCCTAACGTAAATTAAGCGCCGATTTTTAATTTACGTTACGCTTAACAATTACCGTAATTAAAAAAATCCGGATACGGAAATTAAACGAATACGAAAATTAAAATTTAGCAATACGTAAATTAATTTCCGTACGTGAATTAATTTACGTTCCTAGCGTAAAACAGATTTTTCTGTTGAATCCTGAGCCCACCGCATTGTTTTGTTGTATTAAAGGCATATTTTTGGTTACTACTGAAACTTAAATGCGACTTTTAAGGTTAATTTTTCGAAAATTTTTCGCCCTTGTCGCACAGAAGCCCAATCCCACTCTCCGAACTGCTAAACCGGTTAATTTCGGTCAATTTCACGGTCGAAATATCTTGTAGATACGTTTTTGAAGGCTTGAATTTGTCAATATGTTATCTCCCTGTATAAGAAAATAGGTAGAAAAGCCAGGCAACTATAAATTCATGTGTAGGTGTTGTACTAGTGTTGGAAAGTTCAGGGTTGAAAAATAGGTTCAGGTTCAAGTCAAAGCCAACATCGAAATTTCAGGTTCAAGTCCATCTTCTAAAAAAACCTGGACAATAGGTTCAGGTTTAAGTCCACCGATATCTCCAAAAACTGTAGATATTTTGCGCTGCTTGCAACTTTTCTGAGCTACGTATAAGCCTTTCTACTGGCAGATAAACATACATCAGACTTTACAGGGCAGTGTACTTTCGTTTTCTGACAGTTTCAGTTTGAAAATAGGTATAAAAACATGAAATCTTTAAAATTTTGTGCAATCCAACCGAAAATTTTACATAGTTAGCCTAAAAATTGCAGTTGAAATTTGAACCTGTTGAGAAAGTCCAATAAAACGGAACAGGTTCAACTCCGGCTGAAATAAAATAGGTTAAGGTTCAGGTTAAAGTCCACAAATTTCAGGTTAAAAACCTATTAATAGATCCAGGTTCAGTCGGACTTGCCAACAGCATGTTGTAGATTTAAAATGCATTCAAACAGAGAAGTGAAGTTACATAGTTTTCTGTCATACGTTTAACCATCAGTGCGGCGTGCGGTAGGTAGACTACAGTCTGTAGTACGTACGTAGTTGGCTAGTTGCTGCGCAGTTATAAAACCCTCAGCAGCTACAGTAATTCAGCCAAAAAACATACCCACATTTCATTCCTTCCTTTTGGTGTGAAGTTAGATTTCAAAAATACGAATGCAATTCCAATCGAACAAACACAGAATTAAAATTTGCATTGCATACAGTTCATTTTATAATTTTTTCTGCGATATTCGATTGCTACTACCTACTAGTAATTTTTGAAGAAAAACGAAAATTAATTTACGTTTGGCTGGAATCTTATTCGTTACGACGTTACGGAAATTAATTTACGTAACGCGTTACAGGAAGAAATTGGCCGTTTTAATTTCCGTAACAAACACGTTACGATTACGGAAATTAAAATCTGGTAAAACAGAAATAACGTGTACGTAAATTACCGATTTTAATTTACGTTGCCCATCCCTAAATTACTGTTGTTTGGGTATGACATTTTCAGGAATCGGTTCAGTATGGGTAGGTATTTTTCGGCATACCCAGGAATCGGTTCGGTATGGGTAGGTATTCGCAAAAATACCGGTATACCGGTATTTATTCGGTATTTTCTGTAAATGTTTTACAAAGTCAAAACACTGAATTTCCCATTTGCAAGGCCATGGATTTAGTCATTTCCAAGGTCAGAGGCTAGAAAATTCATCAAAAGCAATGGGGCTTACAGTTTTAGGAATTTTTTAAAATTATTTTTAGCTTTACTGCTGTAAAAATCGTTTCCAGAAATAATTTTGACTAATAGAAAAGCTTCCACTTGTACTGTAGTTTTAGGGCCTGCTAGTGTATACAGTATGGAGATCTAACGAGCAGTGACAAAATTCGGGGCTATTTTGTTGATTGAATGTCTGTACATCAAGTACAAAGAGACTTGATAATTAGGAGCAATGTGAGTTAAGCCAAAACTAGACTAAGGGTTTCTAGTGACAAAGCAAGTTTGAGACAGAGAGTAGGGTCAGAGGACTAGAAATTCTTCAAATTCGATATTTTGGAAGGATATCGCAACAGAATGTGTTTCTGCATGCCCAAAAATGTAAAATTACAAATAAAACATTGTAATCATAGGGAATTTTCGATAAAAATTGCATTAAGCTGGATAAAAAATACCGATTCCCAAATACCTGGGTATTCCCAAAATAATCGGTATACCCGGTATGGGTATTTATTAAAATACCTGGAATGGGTAGGTATTTATTGGGTAGGTATTCCCAAAAATACCCATTTTTCGGTATGGGTTCGGTATACCCAATACTGTGGGAAACATATATGTTTTATGTATATGTTTTAAAACATAAATATGTTTGTTTTTGGGAAAACATATATGTTTATGTTTCTCAATATGTTTGCATGTCAAATATGTTTTGTATTTATATGTTTTGAGGCCAATATGTTTCTGGAAACATATACATATTTTTGCTATAGGAATTCATGATTTCAAGACTTTTGGTTGCTGTTTGACAGTAAACTTTTTCAAAATCTGACTTTCACATAAACATATGGAATCTGAGTATATCTAAACTGTTGCAAACCGTTTTAAACAGGAAATTCAGAATCTCAAGTTTGAATTATCGAAAATTAAGACAAAATATAAGTGAATAAGCGACTTTTACACAAATATGTTTTATGTTTAAAAATATGTGCATATTCAATTTTAAGAAACATATAACTATATGTGTTATTTATATGTTTGATTGGCGAAAAACATATATGTATAGTTCTATTAATATGTTTTAAAAATTTTGATATTTTCCCACTGTAATACCCAATCAACAGTACCCTAAATGTAGGTAGTCAGTTACCGAATAAAACAAGTGGAGACCGAGAAGGTTTTTGTTTGGGAACCGAAAAGAGGGGTTACCTCTGCGTCCTCTGGCAGAAGGCATCCTGCACACTAACAGACTTATACATGCATGTCGGCGATGCAAAGTTAAAGCAGCACTAATTGACGCCTCTGTCTACCCACTCAAACAAAGCCAGAGGTGATTTTACTATTTATTAAACAGATACTATAAGCTCAATTCTCACGCCTCGTGACAACAAACAGGTGATAGGTAGTCGAACTAAATGGTAATAAGCTAGCCATTGTTTACCTTCCCACTCAAATCAGTCGGTCACAAGTACAGTCGCTAGCTCTGAAGCTACGTACGTGCGTATTTTTCTATACATCTACGTATGCATCTACGCCAGGGGGGGGTCGCACGACGGACTTTTTCAAAATATGATGGGCGCCACTTCGTCAAGCGCCTATAACTTTTGAGGGGAAAGGGGCACAGGAATGGGCCTCCCAGCATTCGACGTGGTTTGCGGCGAGCTTTCAAACACAATGACTCCAGTCTTTCTACGTCTATTGGTTGGCGCGAAATTCAAATTTTTCTGCCTAGCGAAAGTAGTGCCGATGCAACATCTGACAAACGTGCGCACCGTTCTGGCGCCCTTCAAGCTAGAGGGCCAGCTAATGGCGCGGTGCGCAGATAATTGCATGGGGAATCCAGCCGTGCAAGCCGCATTGTTCTGCGGGCTCATGCGCCAGAACGGCGACCATTCAAAAATTGGGTCGAAAATGGTGCATTTTCTGACTGATTTTTCGACAGGTTTTGACACCTGTCGCCCATATTCTTGCTCTAATCGCGGCGGCTCACCCACCAAACGATAGCTAACAATCTCAGGATTCCGAAACTGTACTCAGATTTCCGTTTCGTACCTGTTTTATGCCTCTTTTTGCCCAGCAACTGTGCATTGGTCAGCAATCATCAATTATAGCTCCAGAAAAACATGCAAATTTCTGAGAACTGAGGATGAAATTTCAACATGTCTTGAATACGATTTGTAGAGCGGACTGAGAGCTTTCGATCGGTATAGTGCATGACCTCCAAGCATAAAATTTTCTTCTGAGGTCTTTTGCATTTTTGGAATTTGTCTGGTTTTTATAATCGATTTTACGGGGTATTCCGCACATAACTCTTTTGTATGAGCACGTAGGGCAATGGGTGTGCCACCATACGATGGCCCACGTCCGTGCGCATTCGGCGGTGTGCAACAAGATAGGCTGCGGTCACTGTGTGGGGTGCACCTGGCCGAAATGTTCTGGCCGTTTGGCTTTTTCAACTACTTCTTGGCAGTTTTTCTGGTAGGCTGAACTAATGATTGAACACTGCACGTCGATTTATCCATAGAATGATTGGTTGGATGCTAAGGATTCCGAAAATGTGACTATCGTTCCGTTTCGTAGCTGTTTCACGCACTTTTACCCTGATATGCTGCCCTGGCCTAAAAACAGTCACCACAAACACTGCAGAAACGCGCGAATTTCGGAGAAATGAAGACGAAATTTCAACATGTCTTGAATACGATTTGTAGAGCGGACTGAGAGCTTTCGATCGGTATAGAGCATGACCTCCCAGCATAAAATTTTCTTCTGAGGTCTTTTGCATTTTTGGATTTTGTCCACTTTTATCATAGATTTTACTGGGTTTTCGGCACATAACTCTTTTGTATGAGCACTTAGGACAATGGGTGTGCCACCAAACGATGGCCCACGTCCGTGCGCATTAGGCGGTGTGCAAGACAAGAGGCTGCGATCACTGTGTGGGGTGCGCCTAACCGAAATGCTCCGCCGGTCAGGATTTTTCGACTACTTCTTGGCAGTTTTTCTGGTAAGTTGAACAAATAATTGAACTGCGCGTCTATTTACCCATAGAATGATTGATTGGATGCTAAGGATTCCGAAAATGTGATTATCGTTCCGTTTCATAGCTGTTTCACGCACTTTTCTCCTGATATGCTGCCTTGGTCTCAAAATGGTCACCGCGAACACTGTGGAAATGCGCGAATTTCGGAGAACTGAATAGAAAATTTGAAAATGTGACCAATAGGAAGTGTAATTATTGCAGAGTCCTTCCGAATTGTGCATTGCATGGCCGTCAGGCGCAGTGGGAAGCGCGAAAATTTCGGTCTTTTTATTCTTCTAAACCCAGTTTTTTGCGTTTTTTCTCTAGATTTTTTTAATTATACTGTCTGTAACTCTTTCTTATCTGCTCCTGTAGGAGTGAAAGTGCTACTAAGCGATGTTCCACACCTGTGCATGGTCTGGGCTGTGTGTGCCGTGTGACAGGCTTCAGTTATTGTTTAGACGCAGGCTTCGCTTGATTTTGAAAAAATTGCCAGTGTTTTTGCCTGCAAACACAGTGGAAATCAAGGAAAATACTCGCGCTGCTGAGCAGGAGATCCTGAATGGGTTTACAAAGTGTGTCCTACAGTATACAGACACCTTTGAATCCCTTGTCTACCAAGCATATGAAGGTAGTGTTGATTTGTTTGATATAATCTGCAAATGCGTGCTATGCAACTGAACCGTCTGCAAGCCAGTTTTCTGGATTGTCACAAACTGGCTAACAAATCCTGCAATGAACTAACACTGAAATATGCATGATACGCCTGTTCTGTTTCTGAAGCAACAAGCGGATGACATTTCAAAATTACCCACCAATCAGAAGGACTCTGCAATAATTACACTTCCTATTGGCCACATTTTCAAATTTTCTATTCAGTTCTCCAAAATTCGCGCATTTCCGCAGTGTTCGCGGTAACTATTTTGAAACCAAGGCAGCATATCGGGAGAAAAGTGCGTGAAACAGCTACGAAACGGAACGATAATCACATTTTCGGAATCCTTAGCATCCAATCAATTCATTCTATGGGTAAATAGACGCGCAGTGTTCAATCATTAGTTCCGCTTACCAGAAAAACTGCCAAGAAGTAGTCGAATAAGCCAGATGGCCGGAACATTTCGGTTAGGCGCACCACACACAGTGATCGCAGCCTGCCGTGTTGCACACTGCCGAATGCGCACGGACGTGGGCCATCGTTTGGTGGCACACCCACTGCCCTACGTGCTCAGATAAAAGAGTTACATGCCGAAAACCCAGTAAAATCGATGATAAAAAGCGGACAAAACGCAAAAATGCAAAAGACCTCAGAAGAAAATTTTATGCTGGGAGGCCATGCTCTATACCGATCGAAGGCTCTCAGTGCGCTCTACAAATCGTATTCAAGACATGTTGAAATTTCGTCTTCATTTCTCCGAAATTCGCGCATTTCTGCAGTGTTTGTGGTGACTGTTTTTAGGCCAGGGCAGCATATCAGGGTAAAAGTGCGTGAAACAGCTACGAAACGGAACGATAGTCACATTTTCGGAATGCTTAGCATCCAACCAATCATCCTATGGATAAATCGACGTGCAGTGTTCAATCATTAGTTCAGCCTACCAGAAAAACTGCCAAGAAGTAGTTGAAAAAGCCAAACGGCCAGAACATTTCGGCCAGGTGCACCCCACACAGTGACCGCAGCCTATCTTGTTGCACACCGCCGAATGCGCACGGACGTGGGCCATCGTATGGTGGCACACCCATTGCCCTACGTGCTCAAACAAAAGAGTTATGTGCCGAATACCCCGTAAAATCGATTATAAAAACCAGACAAATTCCAAAAATGCAAAAGACCTCAGAAGAAAATTTTATGCTGGGAGGTCATGCACTATATCGATCGAAAGCTCTCAGTCCGCTCTACAAATCGTATTCAAGACATGTTGAAATTTCATCCTCAGTTCTCAGAAATTTGCATGTTTTTCTGGAGCTATAATTGATGGTTGTTGACCAATGCACAGTTGCTGGGCAAAAAGAGGCATAAAACAGGTACGAAACGGAAATCTGAGTACAGTTTCGGAATCCTGAGATTGTTAGCTATCGTTTGGTGGGTGAGCCGCCGCGATTAGAGCAAGAATATGGGCGACAGGTATCAAAACCTGTCGAAAAATCAGTCAGAAAATGCACCATTTTCGACCCAATTTTTGAATGGTCGCCGTTCTGGCGTATGAGCCCGCAGAACAATGCGGCTTGCACGGCTGGATTGCCCATGCAATTATCTGCGCACTGCGCCATTAGCTGGCCCTCTAGGTTGAAGGGCGCCAGAACGGTGCGCACGTTTGTCAGGTGTTGCATCGGCGCAAATTTTGGTAAGCAGTAAAATTTGAATTTCGCGCCAACCAATAGACGTAGAAAGACTGGAGTTATTGTGTTTGAAAGCTCGCCGCAAACCACGTCGAATGCTGGGAGGCCTATTCCTGTGCCTCTTTTGCTTCAAAAGTTATAGGCGCTTGACGAAGTGGCGCCCATCATATTTTGGAAAAGTCCGTCGTGCGACCCCCCCCCTGATCTACGCTAATCAGCAGCCTTCGGAAAAGCTATACAGGTGATAAACAAAATAGAATTGTCAATTAATTAATCTGTCAGTATTCAAAGTTGATTAGCCGCCATGATCCAGTTTCATTACAAACATGTATAACAGACCAAAAGTTCTTCTACACAGTATGTACAGTTCAGGGACTCACTCAATCTCAGAAAGTCAGAAATGCATTCTCTCAGTCACTGAAATTTGGGAAAGCAAGACGCCTTTCTGACTGAAAAAGCAAAGTAAAACTAAAAATATCAAACTAGGTAACGTCTTTGGATTTCAACAAACTAGTAAGGTAGTACACAAGGTAAAGTAATACTTGGTAGTTCTCCCGAAAATTAACTACATATAATAGGGACCGGCACGCGAAAATTCAAAATGCTCCTAGGCGAAATTGGGCTTCAGAATTGAAAAGAGCACACTTTATGCAGTCTAACAAAACAAACCGGAACGGAATTGGTTGGATAATAAGCGAGTTATGACCGTTTAACTGCGTCACCCAGCGTGCCACCTTTTCTTCCTAGAAAGTTGACCGCAGCGTGCATACCGATATGACCGATGTACTTTATCAGACTGTCACTCGTAAGCCCCTGCGCCGATTTTGATGGGACCGGTGTCATTCTAATCGCAATGCGATTTTCTTTTACATTTTTTATATAATAAGACTGTAGGACTGCGTCTACCACCTTTATATACCGAACAAACACCTTGGTAGCTCGAACTAGAACCGAATAGTACAGTAGAGTGTGAACTATTCCTGTATTTTCCAGATACATTTGTATATGTAACAGCAGGGCTGGGGTTCTGCTCCCCTCCCACCGACCGGGGCCAACCCGCCCGCCCCCCCCCCGATAGGGGAGCACCCCCCTCACCAAAACGATCTTGTCCACTCTCCCTCTCCGATGTTTCTGGCACAATTTTTTTACAGTTTCAGACAATACACTTACAGTTTCAGACAAGGATGAGCTGCTACAATACATGTAACAGGTGATCTGCCCCCACCCGAAATATTCCAGACCCCCCGGATTGGCCCCCCTACTTCCTCCGATTTGTACTTTGGTGAGAAATTCCGGATCAGGTGTAGCGCGGGGGGAATCAGGAACCGATCCCGAACAAAAATTATTGTTTTTAATGATTATGATTAATTATAAATTAACATGATTTATCGATAAATATCGATTATCGATTATTTTTGGAAAAATTCCAAAATCGCCCAAAATGGTCGTGTTGTATATCATTTGAAAGCCCTTCGCCTGGCGAGCCTAATGATCACTACACCAACATAGGGCAAGCCCCGGGGGGCCTGTTTTGCCAAATATAAAAGTACCCCTAGAGACGCATCAGTATGGGCAGGCTCCGGAGGGCCTGTTTTCATACATGGGCCGGGGGTGTGGGGTATACCCCCTCGGCGGCCAATGCCCCCTCGGCCGGCCATACCCCTCCCCACCCCCCCTCCCAGACGGAGAAAATTTTCGCTTATTTAAGGCAAAATAGGCATTTTTTGGCCTTTCTTTGGACCCCCGAGGTCTCCATACCCCCTCCGGATTCTTCCGGCCCATGTATGCCTGTTCTCCAAATACAAAAATACCCCTGGATGGACGCATCAGTATAGGCACGCTCCGGAGGGCCTGTTTTCCAAATATAGAAAGACCCCTAGGGGACGCATCAGTATAGGGCACGTTCCGGAGTCGTATAGTCATAAGAAAGTTAATTAATTAATATCTAGTCCACTTCTGACCTTCCCTGATTCCACCCCAGCTACACCTAACCCTATCCGACTTTCGTTCGTTACTGGACTACCTTCCGTGCCTGTTTGCGTTGGAATATGCAATTGGGGCAAATAATAATTTGGGCAAAACAAATCTATCATACTTATGAATAAACGCTGAAAATTTGAAGGAATTCCATTGACATATAAATGTAAACGAATTATATGAAGTTAACTCGAATAAGCGCTACAGGTTTTTTCCGCTTTTGTACCATTTTTATTGACTACACACGTTAAGGCTGAGCAGGATTCACCTTATATTGATTAGCAGAGACGCAAAACTACTAAAGGATTGTCAAGAAGCAAAATAAAAACCATTGGCTTTGGGCTGCTCAGGATCCCCAATACGTTCGTATTCGATACCCCGTAATTTTAACGACCTCATCAACTTTAACCCAATTTCCGGGATCTTTTACGAACCTAGGACGCCAAATCTGAGTGATTTTAGTAAGAGCAACACCTAAACTAAAATTTTAGCGGGCGCACCTTTTTTATTTGTTCTTTGTTTAAGAGCAAACTTTCGTTTTCTGAAAAAATACCGATTCTGCCTATGCTTAACCATGTAAAATTTCAATCTGATTTCCGGGATCTTTGGCTGCATCGATGCCGAAAAAAAATGGCTCAAACGAAAGATGATCAATGCCTCTTTAAACCGTCGGGCGCACCTTTTGAGATCATAAACTATTTTTTACACTGACGCTGTTTTTCCGCTTATTTTAGCCAAAAACAACCGCAGCTTAGCGTATACCAAGGCGATTTGGGTGAATAGTTATGTTAAAATAATCAAAACAAATAACCATAAAAAAAGAACGCGCTTTTCTAGCCGCATTTTTTTAAAAAATATGATTTTGACCCCCGCCACATCAATGTGGTAAAAACGTGCGAAGAAAATTAGGCACGCGGCGCGGCGCAAAATTGGCCGCCTTTGCCGGTCCCTAAGTTTAGCCATCTACAATAGAAACCGAACAAATCTCTGACTGACGACTGGCGTTTTCCTTTTCCTTTTATAGTTTTCTTGGCTCTCTTTTTGGCGGCAGGGGCGGCTGTTGTTTTTCTTTTGCGAGCAACGCCCAAACCACGGCCTTTCTGATTTACCTTTCCGGCAGCTTTTCTCAGCAAATTTGCAGCAGCTTGTTTCCCTCTGGTTTTTGCAGATTGTTTCAAACTTTGTCCAGACAAAACGTCAGCGCCAATTTGTGTTGCAGTACTTAGAGCTTGTCGACCGACCGTCTTACCAACAGATTTAGCGACCGGTAGAAGCGCACGAAAAATTGAACCGAACAGAGAACCCAATCCAGCACCGCGCTGATACGGTAGTCCTATAAAGGCGGCGCCGCCGTGCTGTAGCGCCTGCTGAGTGTAATAATTGGCCCAATAGCGTTCGCTTTCAGGAGAGTAGATTGTTCTCAATTTTCTTAAAGTGCAACTTCACAATAACTTTGCCAAACGCGAATGGAATTAGCTGACCCGTGTCACCTTTTATAGTTATTTTGACAGTCTGAAACTCTTTCTTGAGAACCGGAACGTAGTGTTTGGCCACAAAATCGTGATCCACGATTTCTCCGTACCTGCCTTTCGCCGGCAGTATTCTCAACAACGGCGCTCGCACGTTTCCAATGACTTGATTTTCCACCAGATCGCAGTAAACGTACAACGCATCGATACCGCCGCGCATATCGATTGCATACTTGGACAGAATTTTCTCGCTACCATATTTAGTCGTGTCATCGAACTGAAATCCCATCAGATACTGTAGGCGGTGCGACATGCGTATTTTGGAGATGTGTTTCTGTTCGAACGCTAGTTGCACACGTTTTATAGGGTGGTGAAATTTCCATTGCACCTGTTTGTGAATTGTTTTCAAGTCTTCGATAAGTTGCGCAAACAGAGCTCTCTCTTTGTCATTTTTCAAATTTCTATTCAGTCTTTTGCGAGCTTCCAGCGCTTCTTTTTCTGTCTGGTAAATAATTATTTCCAACAATTCATCGATAGTGTCGTATTGGCCGGGCGGTAGGTGCACTGGCAACAGCATTCCATGTTTTCTCAATGAAATCTTTACGTATTTTTCCTGTAACCTTCCCGTCCGTCTTTCTCATCTGTAATGTTATACCACGACTTTGGGTACTGTATTTGGGCCAATGCAACATCCCAACCGCCGGACAGAGACACTACATCGGGCAGTTGCACTCTAAAATCACAAGTTGTGTTTCCCACGTGCGTATTGCTGGGAATTGTTAGATAGAACTCGCTCATTGTTGCCGTCTCTTCAGCGTTGGGTTAGGCAGCAAATATCCAAACGAACTACTGAGCAAAGCTGTCCACAGTTTTCCTTCGTCTTTATTCAGAGACAAATTGACAATGCTGGTTATGACCACTACGTAAATAAGAATAACTTGAACAAAGAAAACAATCTCTGATTTTGGCAGTTGTTTACCAAACACGTGCCACTTATCGCTACCGGAATCGGACATCATGACTAAATCTCAACAAAATACCGGACTATTTATACTGTTACTAGCTCTTCATCAGTTATCCAACTGATTTTCTTTTCGTTTTTCCATTTGATTTTGTGCCACAGTTTACCTTTTCTCGTTTCAGTTTTCAGCACTGACTGAATCTCTCTGTAGGGACCGACGTTAGGAACAACTCGCACCAATTCTGGCTCGTAGAAAACTCCAACAATAGGTTCGTCTTCTGCATCTTTAAGTCTGTACACCACAGGTTTTCTGCTATCCACTCTCTCGGCGATTGTGAACGTTTCTTTAGTGTAATTTGGAATGTAGCCTTTTGACAGTTTGGTTTTCTCGCAGAGAATTCTGACAATGTCTCCAACTGCAAATCTGTGTTTGACACCAGGTTTCAGGTGACCGTAAAGTTTCTGCCAAAGTTGCTGAGCATTCTCTTCCCTTATATCGATAGGGCGGTAGCCGGTGGTCCGATTCACACTGCGGTTTAGCGAATCGATTATTTTTGGCAAAATTTCAATGTATCGCAATGTTTTCATTCGGGTAAAGTAGCGCCACAGTCTGGTTTTGAATGTGCGTACAAAACGTTCAGCAAATGCAGCTTTCACATCGCGGTTATTGGCATTAAAGTACTGTATGTCCTGTAGTTGTAGGAAATCCTGAAACACTTTACCGGTATACTCGCGCCCTCTGTCGGTGCACAGACGCCAAGGTTTTCTGCTGGACTCCTGAAAGATTTTCTCAAATGCCTTCTTAACTTCCTCTGGCGTTTTTCGTTTAATCGGAAAAGCCCAGGCATAACGACTTAGTACGTCGATTACCACCACAACGAACGAATAATTGCTGTTGTACTTTTTTAGACGAGAGAGATCGGCTAAATCCGACTGCCAATCAACGTCCAAACCAGCTGTAATCATTTTGTTTTTCGGGTATCTTCTTCTGGCTGGTTTGTGCAGTGTGTAAGTGTCCTGACGCGACAGAAATTCTTGAACATCTTTCAGTTTAATTTTATTCGAACGTTTTTTAGCTTCTTTGTACAATGCTTGCGCTCCAGCAAAACACGCGGGACTGTCGAGATTATAGAACACATCGCGTAAAAAATCTATTAATTAATCAATAGCAAGACCCTAATTAATCTATTTACAGCTTTTGAAACCCTAATTATGGTTCCAAAACCCTGTTTTGGGTCTCTGAAACCCAAATTAGGGTTCCGGAACCCTATTTTGGGCCGCCAGAAACGGAAATTAGGGCTCCGGAACCCTATTTAGGGCTTCAGAAACCTCAGTTAGAGTTTCAGAATCCCAAGTTAGGGTTCCGGAACCCTATTTAGGGCTTCAGAAACCCTAATTAGAGTTTCAGAGACCCAAATTAGGGTTGCGGAACCCTATTTTAGGTTCAAGAAACCCTGTTTAGTCTCTCAGAGACCCAGATTAGGGTTGCGGAACCCTATTTAGGGCTTCAGAAACCCTAATTAGAGTTTCAGAGACCCAAATTAGGGTTGCGGAACCCTATTTAGGGCTTCAGAAACCCAAATTAGAGTTTCAGAGACCCAAATTAGGGTTGCGGAACCCTATTTTGGGCTCAAGAAACCCTAATTAGAGTTTTGATACGGAAATTGAAACCCTGAAATTTAGCAGTTTTTAACCCAAAATAGGGTTTCAGAACCCCCCAAAATCCGGCTCGGGGGGGGGGGGGTTTGCCGAAAATCGGGCCTGGGGGGCTAAACCCCCCAAACCCCCCCAACTACATGTATGATGGATGGAATTGATAGACTGATACTTCAAGACCATGCAACTCGATTGGTGCAGTTCAAATCAGACTGATTGAAATTATCAGATCTCCAAACACAACCTACACTGTTGTATGTCCTGCAGTGTTTATTCGTGTGCTAACCAATGGTAATCAAGTTGATTATTAACTTAAACTCAAACAAAAAAATGTGATCAGTAAGAGAGGCAACAGAGATAAGAGAGGTAAAAGAGATAAGTGACAGCAAGGTGATCAGTCAAGAGACAAACAGCTACATAGCTAGACAGATAACGTTATCAGAAGACTGACGAAAGACATAAGTGACAGAAAGTCATCGTTTGTTGCAGAGTCTATTGTTTGTTCTTTGGATTCGAGTTGACAAGCGCGTTTAAATCGTCATAGATGTTTTCTCTAGGACGGTCGGTGTCATTCGGACTGGGCTTGACGGTGGGCTTGCTTGACTTGGGCTTTGGATTCGAGTTGACAAGCGCGTTAAATCGTCATATAGATGTTTTCTCTAGGACGGTCAGTGTCGTTCGGACTGGGCTTGACCGTGGGTTTGCTTGACTTGGGCTTGACTGTGGGCTTGCTTGACTTGGGCTTGGATGATTGATAGATTTGAGCCAAAACCTGATCTTCGACAGCAGGACCCATTATCGGTCCGGACGCTCCTAAGTAGGCTTGCAGTCTTTGCAGTGCCAATGGCTTGAAATAGCGCTCGTCCATCACCATTGAACATCTGCGCACCACCTTCTTCACTTCGCCAACTGATTTGATTGATCTCCAGCTGGAAAACAGACTTGCGACAACGAAGAAGAGAGAGATGAGCAAGGCTGCACCCAACAGAACACATGCAAGCATTAACATCAGAGACGAGTCAGTCACAAAATCGTTCATCTCGACCAAACAGCAACAACACAAGCAAGACACAATGAAACTTTGCACAAAGTATGCCAACAATTATATGATGTTCTCCTGTGTACTGTGTAAGTTTGTTGCATTCCACAAATACCATTTGTGGTTCAATTCTGTCCTAACCTCACTCTGTCTAGTTGGTTCCACGCTGGGCTGGGAACAGAAGAACCAGTCAAAAGATGGAAGACGTGTGGTTCTAGGTTTTCGGTAGAGAGAGGAAAAGTGGTAGAAATTTGGTGAAGTAGAATAATTAATATAACCATCGAAAAACAAGTCGAAACACAAGTAAAAACTGGTTGGAGCAGTCAGACCAAAACTGGAACTGGTCAAGCCTGTTGTCACAGGCAGTCAGACCAAAACTGGAACTGGTTTGGAGCAGTCAGACCAAGACTGGAACTGGTCAAGTTGTCGTCACAGGCAATCAGACCAAATCTAGAATTGGTTGGAGCAGTCAGACCAAGACTGGAACTGGTCAAGCTGTCGTCACAGGCAGTCAGACCAAAACTGGAACTGGTTGGAGCAGTCAGACCAAGACTGGAACTGGCCAAGCTGTCGTCACAGGCGGTCAGACCAAAACTGGAACTGGTTGGAGCAGTCAGACCAAGACTGGAACTGGTCAAGCTGTCGTCACAGGCAGTCAGACCAAAACTGGAACTGGTTGGAGCAGTCAGACCAAGACTGGAACTGGCCAAGCTGTCGTCACAGGCGGTCAGACCAAATCTAGAACTGGTTGGAGCAGTCAGGATAAACTGGGCCTGGGTGAGCTGAGCATGGGTGCCCGGAAGGTGAGGTAGTTTAGGCTTTTTCGCCTGGAAGGAGTTCGTTTGTTTAATTAAACATTTCTGAGAGGGAGAAGCAGAGGCGAGGGGGTTATTTCCACGTAGGGATAAGCCCCAAACTCCTTAATACGTACATAATACATAGAATATCTTGTCGTTTGTACCTTTCGAGAATAAGGTCTTTGATTTCCGTGGTACGAGGACGTAGCATCAGACTGGGGGCAGTCGTTGCAGTTTCCAGCGTGCCAGTTGCAGCCTAGTGGATCATCTTTGCCAATTAGGTCCAGCTGCTTATCGGCTCGTCACTCTAGTCTCTGCAATGCAATTTTAAATTTTAGAAAGGGGTATACCTCCTGCAACCGCATTCATCACAGAAAGTATAGGCATATTACGTAATAACTGTACCTGTTCTGGATCTTCACTTAGTCACCACCAATGGCTTAGCGGCCAAAGTCTAATTCTGCTGCAAGTAAGCAATACACTGCAGCAACAATCTGTCCTTTCTGTCCTCAACACTGTCACCATTGTGATAACATCCGCACAATCTGCGTTTGACTTCGACAGCAGACTCCAAGGACATCGGGACGCCGCGAATATAGATCGCATAGCACTAAAAACACAGCAACGTTACTCAGCCGTTTTGGAATGCTGTGCAGAAATTAGCATTTACAGTAGAATATATGCCCGAAAATGCTCATTAAATGCTTTGGACTTGAGCAAAACCGATTGCACCATCGTGCTAAGCTGGTCGGAAAGTACACAAGTCTAAGCCTAACAAACCGGCCACTTTTTGCGTAATGAATGCGTGTAAATGTATGCCGGCGGGTGGGTGCAACGTTGCTGTTGGAGGCCGAAAGAGGGGCTGATAAAAAAAGCTGCAGTAGCCAGGATGCCTCTTTATTCTTTTACGTACGTTGCAGTCTTGTCTCCAATTTTGCTCATTCGCTGTATAAACGGCCGTTCGCTGCTCTGCAAATCTTGATTGTCATCTTTTCCACAGGCCGTAGCTAGCAAGTATTACATTTACGTTCGATATACAGATGCAGTTAAAGATTAGGCTATAAGCCGATCTGGATGATTCTACAGGACGAAGCCCCAACAGAACACTTTCGCACGCAGGCCACTCGGCTCATTGCTAGAACTTTACAATACAATGAGCTAGCTCGGCTCTTGGTGCGCTCGGCCTTTGTTCCTTTGTTCAGTGCCAACGTCCGGTCCCAGGCCCGCCAAGTTGGCACCGACTGACACAATGCACAAAACTACAGCACTCAACAGTGTTGCCAGGTCTGAGGGCTAGAATTCCCCCAAAATTCAGAAAAAAATCCCCCCCCCCAAATAAAAATTGAAAAATGCTACAAAATTATGCTTTGCAGAGGCCATCTATGGCTGTTTTCCTTTAATTGGATTACATAACATCGTTAAAAAGTAGAAGTAAGGCTTGCTTGTGTAAAAATGGCACAAATGAACTTGATCCATAATAATTAAACTTTTTAAAAACTCAAAATGTCAGTTCATAAACCACAAGTATGATTTATTCAGAAAAATTTCATGCAAAAAACGTTTGGGGTAAATGAAATTTTGAAATTTGAGAAATTTTTAATTATTGTATGAAAAATGTTTTTCAAAGTAAAATATGATTCTTTTTTCTCAAAAATGCCACTTTCGTCTGAATTATATTTAAGGAAATTCCGGCCTGAACCTTGACTTATTAATAAGTCTTTAACCTGAAATTGGAGGACTTGAACCTGAACCTGAACCTATATTATTTGAGCCGGACTTGAACCTGAATCTTAAATATGGACTTGATTTTCAGGTTCAAAACAGTATCTTTCAAATGTCAGAATTCCCTACTTCAATAACTGATTTTTCCTGTATTACCTGCTGAATTTATATTGCAGTCTGTGCATTTGCATGTTTGCTTGTAATTTTTTGCCATTTAAATTTGCGCCGTCCGTTGTTTGTGACATGCGTGACATACAACTTGAAATTGATGCATTGTTGTTACAGTATCACTTCGCGGCACAGTAGGAAACAAACCCCCACTAGACGGGGAGGAGTTGTGTTCCCCCCGCCCGCCAACCGCCCTGACTTTACAAGCTTGGTTTTAAGCTTATAGGCTTCTGTTCCAGCTCAGGCTTAGGATTTGGCTCCAAACGCCTTATGAAGCGCGTGCCTGTTTTCGGTTTTTACATTGTAAAAATTGTGGCGTGATTTCTAACCGATTCGGTTGCGGTTTTTTGCTTTTATTAATAAGTTTAGGGTTTGCTCTTGCTTTGTAAATGTCAATTTAGAAAAAATTATGATTTTAAAATTGTTTTATGGCGAAATGAAATTTTTAAATCTTTTTAAAAATAGAATAACTCGAAAACGGCTTGTTGTTTCAGCAAGCACACTTCAGAAATGAAACTTTTTACGTAAAATTTCACGCTTGAAAAGGACTTGAACCTGAACCTATTGTCCAGGTCTTTTTTAAACCGGACTTGAACCTGGACTTGAACCTGAAATTTTGCGCTTGGACTTGACCTGAACCTGAACCTGTTTTCAAAAGCCCGGACTTTCCAACAGTAGTTCCCACTTACCTACTGGTTTACATAAACAGTTTACACTTAGTAGCGCATCCTAGCTTGTCTTCCCGACGGCGATTTGACAAGTCAGCACTGGCTAAGCAGTTGGAGTCATTTCTAATGACGCAACAAACCTAAACATAAAAAGATATAAAAAAACTTGTTTTGGCTAAAGTAGATCCTAGATTAAAAAATAACCCAATCCATCCTGGGTGGGGCGGGCTCCAACCGGAACAACCCAGCCAAAATTCTTTGCCGGGCGACCTGTGCAGGGCTCTAATGATGACCAGAATGCGTGTTAAATGCGTTTTTAAAAGTTAATTTTTCAAAAATTTTCTCGCCCTTGTTGGTCAGAATCCCAACCAGGCCTCCTCATAGCCTAATTTCTCAATATTCCCCTATGAAGTGACGTCATCACTCGCCGACCCCCCTCTCCCATTGTCACCATTTGGCAAACGCCCCTTCTCCTAACCCTTTGACGTCATTTTTGCACAGCCTCTGAAAGATTTTTACGACAAGCCGTTTTCCTAGTCGATTGTTTTTCATTTACAGTATGTAGTGGTTGATTTCACATTTCGTTCGGTGTGCATTGCACACCTTCTCTTTCTGTACTGCAGTGTCGTAGTTGACTACCTTGCTTTGCTATATCCATACATGTAGGAGGGGGGGGGTTTGGGGGGGTTTAGCCCCCCCAGGCCCGATTTTCGGCAAAACCCCCCCCCCAGCCGAATTCTGGGGGGTTTTTTTTCTGAAACCCTATTTTGGGTTACAAACTGCTAAAATTCAGGGTTTCAAGACTTATATACCGTAATTTAGCATTTCAAAAGCCCTAAATAGGGTTCCGGAACCCTATTTAGGGTTTCAGAAACCCAAAGTAATGCCTCCGGAACCCTCTTTCGGGTTTCAGAACCCCTAAATAGGGTTCCGAAACCCTGTTTTGGGTACCTGAAAGCCTAAATAGGGTTCCGGAACCCTAGGTTGGGTTTCTGAAGCCCTAAATAGGGTTCCGGAGCCCTACTTTGGGTTTCTGAAACCCTAAATAGGGTTCCGGAACCCTAATTTGGGTTTCTGAAACCCTAAATAGGGTTCCGAAGCCCTACTTTGGGTTTCTGAAACCCTAAATAGGGTTCCGGAACCCTAATTTGGGTTTCTGAAACCCTAATTTGGGTTTCTGAAACCCTAAATAGGGTTCCGGAGCCCTACTTTGGGTTTCAAAAACCCTAAATAGGGTTCCGGAACCCTAATTTGGGTTTCACAGAGACTAAACAGGGTTTCTGAAACCCTAAATAGGGTTCCGGAACCCTAATTTGGGTTTCTGAAACCCTAAATAGGGTTCCGGAGCCCTACTTTGGGTTTCTGAAACCCTAAATAGGGTTCCGGAACCCTAATTTGGGTTTCTGAAACCCTAATTTGGGTTTCTGAAACCCTAAATAGGGTTCCGGAACCCTAATTTGGGTTTCACAGAGACTAAACAGGGTTTCTGAAACCCTAAATAGGGTTCCGGGACCCTAATTTGGGTTTCAAAAGCCCTAAATAGGGTCCCGGAACCCTAATTTGGGTCTCAAAAACCCTAAACAGGGTTTCAGTGCCCTAATTTTTGTTTCAAAATCTCTAAATAGGGTTCCAGATACGCATTTTAGCTGTATTCTGTCGAGTAAAATAGAGCTTTTTTGCATGTTTTAAAGCAAAAACATGTTTTTTGCACGTTTTTAATAAAAAATAGGATTTTCTGCACATTTTAAACCAATAAATAGGGTTTTAAAGGGAATTTTTGCACTTCTGACAGGATTTTTACCCGATTTTTAGTCCTCAAAACCCTGTTTTGAGCCCAAAAAAAGGTCGCTAAAACCCACTTTTGGACACCAAAAAAAGGTCGCTGAAACCCCCTTTGGAAATAGTGCTGAAACCCTATTTTGGATCTGGAAAACCCCCCCCCCCCCAGCCGAAAACCCAGCTACATGTATGGCTATATCATTCACAGAAGTAAAATCATGATGATGATGATGATATTTGTCTACTCGCTTTCTTTACCTTTCATGTTTCGGTCTTTCTACATATAATTACTCGAAAAACCTTTAACCCAGCCGCGCCCTTCAATTGATAAACTTGATTTTACTTGACTCGTTTTGTCTGGTCTTTTCTGCCATACAATAGCATAGCAACTTAGCTATAGTTACTGTATGTTACTTGGTTGTTTGTGCTACCGAGTAGAGATGTGCACGCGCCGGGCATGCCCGTCAACGATTTTGGACGGGCCGGGCCGGGCACCATTTTCAGGCCCCCCGGGCCGGGCCGGGCCCGATTTTGATGCCCGCCGGGCATGTATGAAGAACAGCAGAATACAAAAAAGAACACCTTGATTAGCTTAGAATTGCCCCAAATGAATTCAAAATACGCGCCGTTCTACCGTATGCAGAATTATTTTAACAGTAATTTCAGCCTTGGTGCCGTTCGTGCACAAGCCTTTACCCCACCTGCCGACCAACTTAATTTTAAGCCTCAATTTGGAGCTCAGGCTTAGATTCAAGTGCACACTTTGATTTATAGGGTTGAGCTTCTGCGTCTGGCTTTAAAAAGGGTGTCAACCACCCCCACTGTCCTGGATATGTAATGTACATTGTATGGTATTAGTACGTTGTGTATCATTATCAATGACAAATTATAATCAAGCATAAATTTGAAATTCGCTGTTTTAAAATGCAAATTTCCAAAGCTTAACATCAAATTTAGCTTTTAATCTGAAAATTCTTGCCAAATTTTCAAAAATTTAGTAAGACAAAGCAAAATTAACGGGCCAGACAGGGCCGGGCCGGATTTTCGGTGGGCCGGGCCGGGCACTATTTTCAGGCCTCCCGGGCCGGGCCGGGCCCGATTTTGATGCTCGTTGGGCATGGCGGGCCGGGCATGCCTAACCTGATCGGCGCGCCGGGCCGGGCCCGAAAAAAGGTGCCCGTGCACATCTCTACTGCCGAGCCCCTAAGAAAAAACCGTTTCTTTCAAAAAAACAGACGAAAAATCCAACCAAACAGCCCTGATTGAAATTAACCGAGATTGGCGTAAAATTTGAAGCAAAACGTTAGGGTCCGTTTTACACAATATGTCCTAAATTATTTAGACTGTCTTTGGAAGAATAGTGGGTGAGTTGCACAGGCAGGCTGGGTATATTTGAGACAGAGAATGACACATTGCGCCACCAAGACTGCATAGAAGAGCTTATGAGGATCATCGTCGTCGTAAAATTGGGACAGGATTTAGAAGATGACTTGTAAGCAATGATCAAACCAAAATAAAACAACATTATGTAAGGTAGCTAGTTGTACCTACAGTAAGGCCCGCTCATGCTTGTAGTAAACCTTCTTATCTTAGGTTTGTATTTAAGGACTATGTGCGGCCCAGTAATCAGTCTACGTACCCTGCGCCTGGCAGATAAACCTTTTATCTTTTTCTGCGTGTGCTTGATCTCCCAGTACGCTCCTTTGACGCTATATTTTGGTGACTGCACATTCGCATTCAGGTGCGCTTTTGAGCGTTACTTTTCTGAGCGGCGTGTATTATGAATGTTGACCGTGAGCAGCCGGCTGAACATAGGCATTTAGTGAGAGAATTGAATGAACCTAGACAAGGGTTTAACCAGGCTAATTGTGTGATCCAGTGACTACAACAGGCCCTACTTACAGTTCAAAATGCCCAGCAGGCGTCTCCAGCTCCTCCTCAGGTGCTCACCTGCGGACATACGATGTCAGCCAGGAAGCTGACGTGGCACAGCCGGATACAACACAGCCAGAAATGGGCGCTCAAGCTCAAGCCAGTGATTGGGAGGCGAAAGATTGGACTACCAATTGGGTGAACATGCAGAACCCGTCATTCTTGGGGTACAACAACCACGACCAGGGCACAAGGGGTATCGCCACCATGGCAGCAACCGCGAGGTGAAAATCCAAACGTGGGTCCGCTAAATAACGTAAACCAGATTCGGGCAAACAGCCGTGCACCTCCAGGCATGCTTTATTTGATGCGGCATGCTGGATGATGGAATGCAGGCTGTCCGCCGACTGGACTAATTCACAGAAACAGTACTATTTGGTAGAAAAAGGGGATGGGACAGAATGGTATGCAACAAAGCCATTGGAGACAAACTGTGTGGCAGTCCATTCGAGAAAAGAAAACATGATCATAAATTCCATTATTGGTGACTTGAAATTGATTAAAATTTTAGTCAACATAGATGAAAAATCGTTTCTAGCTGCCCAATATGTCAAAATATTTCGACAGACCCTTTGCTCCCATCTTTACCGGTAAGCAGCTACAGTAATTTAAAGTAATTCAACCTTTTGCTACTAAATGACCGGGGTTTGAAGTAGTGATGTAAAATTATGGAATTTGAATTTCAATTCAATTACAATTAAATTATGGGCTCAGTTTTTAATTTCAATTAAATTAAATTAAATTAATTGAAATAGTTTTCCATTATTTTCAATTACAATTATATTTTCAATTAAATTATGGAACCTCGGAAAATTTCAATTATGCAATGTTTTTCAATTATTTTTTCAATTTTTTGAAAATTATTGTAATTTTTCCGTTAAAAAACAGTGACAGTGACTCAGGACTTAGAAAAATGTCCATGTAAAAGCTTAGAGACAGCTGGTTAGCCTGCTGTCCAACCAGGCGAGAAAATTTTAAATTGTTGCCTTTTAAAAACGCATAAAATGGCATTCTGGGGGAAATTTACAGTTAGTTCATTATTACTATATATCTGTGCATAATCTAAAGGTTTCCAGCATTTTTGAGCAACATCACTTCCTAGGTACCTTTGCCAAAAAGGGGGTGTCAGTCAACCCACCATACATCCAAAAATAACTGTTTTGGCTTTTATGAACTACGAAACAAAAAGCAGATCATAAAATATTACAAAACATAGTGAGGTCAGTATAAAAAGGTGGCAAACCCTAAATAGGTTTATATTTGAAGTCCTTAGCGCCTCTAACACTTACACATTTCCTTACATTCACCACAGGAAATAATTGAAAATATAATTGAAATTCCAGTCGAATTTCAATTAAATTACAATTAAATTATGGCACAACTTTTGAATTTCAATTAAATTAAATTAATTGAATTGAAATTAAAAACGGGTCAATTATGCGAATTTCAATTACAATTAAATTAATTTTTTACATCACTAGTTTGAAGGTATCGGAAAGTTTCTGGCGTTCCGATAGGTTCACGGTCCAGCTTTCCGATAGGTTTGGTCCAGCTTTCCGATAGGTTGTTTTCAGTTTGTCTTGGTTTGGTGCAGTAAACAGATAGAAAGTTATTTTTTGAATCATTTCAATGGCAAGCGTTATCTGAACATCTAAAACAACAAATTTTGAGTTTGCGACTGGCTGAAAACGCGTTTCCGAGGGGTCTGAAATAGCTTTCCGATAGGTCTGAAACAACTTTCCGATAGGTCTAAAACAGCTTTCCGATACGTTCACTTTCTTTTTTTGCTTCCCGATAGGTAGGCCAACTACTTCATATGGCGTTGGTCATTTGCAAGGGGTTAATTGACTTACAGATGTAATATACTATTCAGTTAGAGCAGTCACAGATTGGGCTTCCGTTTCCGGGTCCTCTGCTAGCTATACCAGCACGTAGTGGGGAATATCGCAGATCTGCTGAGATAAAACCTCACCAGCCGAATGTGGAAAAAAGGTCCACTTACTTCCGTAAAAGCTGCTGCCCTTAGAATTGCTTGTTTACATTAGTTGGTTACACACTGTTCTTCTGCCGTTGTGATTTCGTGTTGCTTTTCGGGCTCAAAAAGGCTGACAAAAATCTGCAGTAGCCAGAGTAAGCAAAGGTGGATTGAAGTGAAGGCAGAGAGAGTTTCATACGCTAGCTGTTGTGTGCATGATAGAAAATGTTCTGGGTTTAGCTAGAAAGCGCGAATCTAGTTAAACTGAATGCATTTTCGAACTCAGCAGACAAAACTGCATATAACAGTAACCGGTTGGCGCAGACACCGCAGCTTTTCCTCCGGTGGGACGTCTCGAAAACTTGATGTCTCAGGCTCATGTCTCGCGAAAATGAGCGTCGCGAAATTGGTTTTTCGGGACATGACTTTTTCGAGACAATGCAAATTTGCAGGCTATGTTAGAGACCTGCGCGGGCCGCCTTTTTGGCGGCCCGACCCGGCCCGGATTTTCAAATTTCCAGCCCGGCCCGGCCCGGCCCGGCAAATTTAGAATGGCTCAAAAACGCTGAATATCGCTATTTTTAGCAATTGCAAAGTAAAAACGAAAGTTTTATGGTAAGGAAAAACAGTTGAAGAGGCTAAATAACGAAAAGGTTTGTTTAATGTTTACGAAAATCCACGTCACTGTTCGGAAGTGAGTTGAAAATCAGAAATGCCGTTTTAGCCCTTAAATTTTAGAGTATAAGTTGGTGAAGGTTTGTTCTGTGCAAAACTATATGGAGAATCTGATAAAATATTTCTTAAACCGCCGGCGATAACTGACAGCCTGTAAAAGTATTCTTTCTGTAGCCGTACTTAGCTTTTTACCGAAAGAAACAAAATGACGCCCTAGCGCAAACAGATAAGTGTAATGAAATCGTAATGAAGTATCCATGGCGCCTTTCTTCAGTAAAACACCTGGGCGCTGATTGTATGTATGTACATTGATGAGAATGGTCAAATTTCTTTAATCAAGTAAACACCGGCCCGGCCCGGCTTGAAAACACAATTTTTGCGGCTAAAAATCCCCGCCGGGCGGCCCGGGCCGGCCCGCGCAGGTCTCTAGGCTATGTCGCATATTTTTTCGCGACCGGGACATGGAGGGTTCTTTTGTAAAATGCCAGGACATGCTTTTTTGAGACCGGGGCATTTATTTTCGAGACAATACTCAAGGTCTAGAGACATGACACAATTTATTATTGCTTAGAGAATATGTGTTGAAATGTTTCTAAACAGTCTGTATTTAGTCTAATCAACATCCACTGGTCAATACAAGGCAGGTGCTACACTAACAACAGAAGTGTAAATATTACAATCAAATCACTTAATCGCCACCGCTCGGGCCACCTCCGCTTTCTGCCAGCCGCCTCCTCCACGATTTTTTGGGGGCCCTCCTCTTCCGTCTGTTCTTTCTCGGCGTCCCGATTGCCGGCCCTTCTCAGCACGGCTTCACCTTTGGCTAAAATACAGACATGAACTCAAGCCGAAAGTCAAATGATAACAAACCAGAAGCGATATCAAATTCAGCCTGCCGATCAGCCATCTCGATATACCTCAGTTGACTGTCGGACGGCCAACTGCTGAGGGTGGAAGAGCGGAACTTGACACCGTTCTTAAACGAAAAAAATAAACTTAAACGGCAGCAAAAAGCGTAAAAACGAGACCTACACTCGATAATCGATCATAAAATAGTGCCAAGCGACCGGACTATGGTTAAAATTAGCAGCGGGCAAAGCTGAAGGTGCCAAAAATATAGCCGCAACCAATTACAGCAGCAGATTAACACTTTAGTAAGTACGTAAAAAGAAATTTCGCTGTGCTAATAAGTGTAGAATTTGAAGAAACTCACGATCTCAGTTAGTGTCATGGCGGCGATTGAAACGAAACAGCCGACTGATGATTCACTGTGAACGAACTCTATTTTTCATTGACTGTGACGAATACGCGATTTAGGAACACAATCATATTTGTATGTTGGCCTGCTGAGGACAATCTTTGACACCTAAATACAGTACATCATAGTATGATCTGCTGACAACTTTTTAAATGCTTACGTTTAAGACTGGGAGTTGACTAGCATACTCATCTGGCCATTTGATTTGTTTGTGGCTGTTGGCTCCGAGTAGTTGCTATTGGTTTGCTGTAGCGGCCAACTAACGAAACAGCTTTTACTGCCGGGGAACAATAAAATCAAATCATAAACAGTTAGTGAACGCGACCGCTCGCCGGCGGGCCAGGCAGAGAGAATGGATCAGCGAGCTGCGCAATTATCACGCGGCCCCTGCGTCCCTAAGACATGGTATACGGCGCATACGTAATTACGGTACAGGTGTACAGCAAGTAGTGTGAAGATAACTAGCTGACGCATCTGTGTAGTTAGCGCCGTACACATCACCGTTCAAATATATGTGTCCGTTAAGCTTGGTAGCAACTTTGCAGAACCGTCCAAACTTGTCGCAGCTAAGAACTTGAATGAATGTATTAAGGGAAGCGCGTTTGCGCGTTCCCGGTGTAGTTATTGTTACCGCGGTCCATACTAAAAATTGTTTTCGTAGCATTTGAGGAGGGAGCAAATGCGCTTCTCTTATTATGTCGGAGTTTGACCAAATTTGAAAAAAAAGTGCCAAAAAAGGGTATTTTTTCGGCCATACTTTTTAGCGTAACTTTTGTGTTCGTGGACCGATTCCGGTAATATTTGCAGGCATTGTAATTTGAAGTTTTTTCTGTCTTTTGGTGAAGATTTGAGCGAAATTGGTTGATTCGTTTTCGAGCACTGCTTTTTTGAAAAAATGCTCTCGAGGGAGGGGGGGGGCTGGCGAAAAAACAAAATGGTGGTTTTCGGCGTTTTTAAGGTACTTCTCGCGGTAACATAGTAACGTGTTATACATCAAAAGTTTGCAAAAATTCTGAATTTTCTACTGGTGCAGTCGGTTTTTGGATATTGTTTTTCGTTTTTGAGTTAAAAATTTTTTTAATTTTTGAAAATTGCCAGTAAAACCAACTAATGGTTTAAAGGTCCCCATGGATCGGACCTGTTACGTTTTGTTAAGCAAAGTGTGTAGTTTCATATTACGTGTGGTAGAATTGCATACTAATCCGGGATCAAAAGTTATGGCCGATTGAAGCTCTAAAAATGGTCAAATTTTGGACATTTTTTTCGAAATTTTTTTACTTTTTGATTTTTGAAGCGGGGAAAAGGGTTGCGCGATCTGGGGAAGGTCTGGAGCTCTGGGACTTCTAGATTTTGTTAAGGAATGATTGTAGTTTGAAACTAAGGGTCGTAGACGTTTTTTCGACTCCTGGATCAAAAGTTATGAAACATTGAAAAATAGTAAGAGTCGGTTTTTCTTGGTTATGAGACCCTGTGGTCAGGACATGATAAACTGGGTAAGAAGTTTTGAGATTTGGCTCAAAATTTGTGTCAGGATGTAAGGACACAATATAAACAAGATTTTAACATTTTTGGGCGAAAATTCGAAAAAAAAATTTTTTTGACTTTTTGCCGTATTTAGCTCATAACTGTAGTAAAAGTAAATGTACAAAGGTGGGGATTGCATATTATGAATGAGAAAAGGCTGTTCTTTCCAACGGTACACAGCGGGCTGCGATCAGAAAGCTCTAAAGATATTTATGTCGGATTTTGCGCAAAATTGAAGAAAATGCAAAAAACGCTATTTTTTGGGCTATGCTTTTTAGCATAAGTTTTACATTTCTGGACCGATTGCTCTAATATTTGGAGACATTGTAGATTGAAGTTTTCTCTATCTTTTGGTGAATATTTGAGTGAAATTCGTTCATTCGTTTTGGAGTACTTATCAATTGAAAAAATGCTGTCGAGGGGAGCTGAGGAAGAGAGAAAATGGTAGTTTTCGGTGTTTTTGAGATAATTCTCAGGGTTATGTATAAAGGTGGTATACACATACAGTACATGTACTAGGGGGGTTGGGGGTTACCCCCCTGCTGGAAAGGCCAACCCCCCCACCCCACCCCCGAGACAGGTTAAGGGACCCCCTCCCCTGACCGACCAAAAAATGCAGTACTAGTAGTTCCAGTATTAACAAACTGGGTCAGAAATCACTAATTTTTAGCCTAAAATTCACTTGAAAAGCCTTTGGAAACCGAATTTGGCGTTTCCACTGCTGATATTTAAGAAAAATCGGTGTTTTTGGAAGCTCTTTTTGTCATTTTTTGCTTGTTTTTAGCTTTAAAACGCTATTTGGCAGCTTAAAATAGCGATTTTTGGCGTCCTTACTGAAAAAACGTGCTAAAAACGCATTTCTAGGCGTTTTGGAGCTTTTCGAAATTTGGGACCGCACACCTGGGCGAACCCCCCCCCCCGCCTTGACCACCCACCTGAGGAAAACCTCCCTACCCCCCTCCCCAGGTCGGCCCGGAGCTGTTACATGTATGGGTATACATCAAAGCTTTGCAGGCATTCCGAATTTTCTATTTGTGGAGTCCGTTTTTAGTTAAAAGGAAAACTATAAACAGGAGGATACAGTATTGGTTGACGAGATATTATAGCGATTGGAAACTATGTACAGTATTAAGGGAAGCGCGTTTGCGCTTTTCAGTGTGGTTATTGGGTAGCGCGGCCCATACTAAATTGTTTTGGTAGCATTCGGGGAAGGAACAAGGAGGAAGAACGGTTCCCTCATTATGTCGGAGTTTGGACAACATTGAGAAATGCCAAAAAGGGTATATTTTCGGCAATACTTTTTAGCATAACTTTTGTATCTGTATTTGTATCTAAAAATGGCCAAATTTTGAACATTTTCTGTACTTCAATTTTGTTGAATTTTCAGTGGCAGGAATGTGTAAATGTATTTTTCTTGAATTGAAAGTACGGTACCAAAAACATGTGCTGTTTTTCTGTTTGGGTCAGGTTTGGCGAAGCGATTATAGAGCCGTTGAGGGACAAGTCTGTTTCTTTGTGATGCATACGCCAGAGGCGTCTGGTTGGAGTCTGGTGTGCTTGAGAACTTCCCGTTCTTTGTGTCCAACGGTCAGTGTTTGTCTAAACGCAATTTGGGGATTAATTGGCGCGGCCGGGGGTCCCACGCTGATTGGTCAAGTGTGGGGGGCGCGGTCATCCGGCCGACTTGATAAGTCGGCCGCGAGCGGGTCTCACCATCTCTGCGGTCATCGTTAGCTACGTTTGTGTAGATGCCCGCCCACCCGCCCTGATACGCACGATATTGACATTACAATATCGAGCAATACAGTCCCGCACACGTTACCGTAGCCTCACGTTAAGGGTAAGTGCACGGCTTTCCCGCAGCCCCATGTTAGCGAACAGGCGCGGCATCCTGGCAGGAGCGATCCTTATGAATGCACCACAGAGCTGTGTTGTTGGTTGTTTAAAAGGTGTTATGACATCAGTGCAAAATTCTTTGGAGTAAGCGTTCAGAACGCGCTTTCTAACGTCTGTTTTCTTATTTGGAGTAAGCGTTCAGAACGCGCTTTCTAAACTTCTATCTCCGCATTGGTATACGCGAGAATCTGTGGCCCCACGTTGGTTAACGTGCGCGGCAATCTGTCAGCCCCACGTCCAGTGCACGTGCGCGGTGCTTGGGTAGCCTACTGTGGCCTACCGGAGTTTTTTCGGCAAAAAGCGTCTAGCAATGCTCAAGTTGTTTCAAAAACTTCTGTTTAGAACGCGTTTTTCTCACACGAACCATCTGCCTGGCAGAACAGGGCACTCTGTATGCCCCTCGTTTGGGAAGCCAGCGGGCACGCTGTTCGCACCTCATTTGAAAAATGAGCACCTCATTTGAAAAATGAGCGTGGCACCACTGTTCGCCCCTCGTTTTGTTCAAAACGAGCGCGGCACCCTGTCAGCTCTGCTCATGAATCAATTATGCAGAGCTTGTCCATGGTATAACCAAATTGTCGAATGTATGGTTTTCAGGATCGTTTTCAGAGCTCAGTGCATGCATGCAGCAGCTGGGCAGTGCCCGGGGGAGTGACATTCTGGGGCTCTGTATGCAGTCGCGGCAGCCCAGCACGATTCGGTTGTACAGCTATCAAATCAACAAGTGGCAGCGGTGGTTCTCACAACACTTCGTTGGCTCCAACCCTCTGTCTCCACCAGCGGGTGCCGTGCCCGCCTTTCTTGCGGAGGTCTCTCAGTCATCAGGCTCTGCTGCTGTGCAACTTGCCGGGGCTGCTCTGTCATGGCTGTTCGATCTCTGCGAGCTCTGTCCAAACCCTGCCAAATCCTTTCTGACCCGGGCAGTGGTCGAAGGCAGCAAGCGGTCAAACCCTGCTGCGATGCAACGAAAGGAGCATTTCACTCCTCGTCACATCACTACCATCATGCACCACTATGCTCACTCCACTGCCCCTCTGCGGGACCTACGCATTTCGGCACTGCTGGCCCTGATGTTCACCAGTCTGCTCAGGATTTCGGAGGCACTGGCGCTCCACGTGTCAGACCTATCGTTCACTGCAGACTTGATGTCCATTTCTGTGCGATCGAGCAAAACTGATATCTATCGACAGGGGAGTGTTGTGCCTGTTTAACGGACCAACACAGACAGTTGCCCAGTGGCTCTCGTTGAGCGCTTGCTGGCTCTAGGCAGCCCCAGCCGGCATCCAGACCACTTCGTTTTTTGCGCTCTCAGAGGCGCCAAGGATGGCCCCTCCAAGCCCCTCCCCCAGCAGCGGTGGTCCTATGGTCAGGCACGTTCGGACTTGGACAGGGTTCTGATAGGTATCGGGTTGTCTGTCAAGCAGTACGGTTTCCACAGCTGCCGCGCCGGAGGTGCAACAGAGGCCATCAATAAGGGTCACACTCAACGGCTGGTTATGCGATACGGGCGCTGGAAAGCCCCTCAGGCTTTCTCGCGCTATGTTTTTGACTCAGCTTCGAAGCTGGCGACAGTGTCTGATATGTTGTAACTTTTTGTTTTGTAGCTATTTTGCTGTGTGTATTTTTGATAGTGCGGATCGATTGCTCGGAACGTCAATGTATTTTGAGAAACGACTTGGTTTATTTGATTGAATGACGAATTTGTAATTATGTGCTTGTTTACGTGGACTACACTAACACTCTCTGCTAACACTGCATAAACACTGCATGGTTGTTTTTTTTTGTTTTTGTTTTTTTTTTCTTTCAAACAAAGAAAAATTAGGTTAGGCGCGGCACAAGCGAAGCGCAGTGAAGCGCATAAATGATATTATTTAGTGCACCAGCCAATAGAAAACGTCATCAGCACCTAAATTGACCGATCCACAAGCTCAAGAAATAGGGCGCCGAACGTGACATACATTTTTGCTCAAAAGTTTCGTCATTGCTGATGTTTCTAAGTGCATAGCAAGTAAATAGCTGACTCAAATGTGTTCAGATGCACATTAGAAGAAGCCTCTTGATCTGATCATCTCGAAAATACCGCCCACATCTCAGTCTGATGCTTTATAACTGTTATCGGTCGAAATTCTGCAGACCTACTTTTAACCCTTCCGGTACCTGATCTGTCGGTGGCTGTTGTTCTAGCGGCTTTCCGTAAGCTAAGTCATCAACAACTTCTTATCACCACCGCACAGACAAATAAATAAGGTGGCAGATCGTAGGCCGCCCGTTGCAGACCCTGCTACAGGCACGCACTGGCTAGAGATAAGGCAGCAACTGGGCCATGCTGCATAGGTAACGTAACTGGCAGCATAATTTACATGCGGCTGGGCGGCGGGCTACCTTCGTACATTGCATCACATCCATATCACATACGCTCTACGCCTAAATGTTAGCAGCAGTTTGCTTTTTCAAATTTTCAGATGTTCTTGCATAACTATAAATATCGATATCGAATACCATCGAATTATGATATCGTAGAAACACTAATAAATGCATTCAGTAATCGATACATGGGTCAGAGAAATGGGGATAAGTCGGGAAAAGTCGCCAAAAGGTCGATAAGCTGCTGCGAACTCGTCTATTTTCCTAAAATTTGGCCCACATTCTCGGCAAGGGGGTTGAACAAGTTACAGCATGTATTTACGTGCTATGCCATGCTTGAGAAAAATCTTTAAGATTGATTGTCAATTCAGTAGAAATGACATAGTCACCGAAAGTGTCAGTAAACATAAGGTACTGGAAGGTTTAATAGTAGGTCTGCAGAATTTCGACCGATAACTAAAGCGATAAAGCATCAGACTGAGACAGACGTGGCCGGTAATTTTAAGATCACCAGATCAGGAGGCTTCGATTGATGTGCATCTGAACACATTCGAGACAGCGGTTTACTTGCTATGCGCTTAGAAACATTAGCAATAAAACTTGTGAGCAAAAATGCAAGTCATGTTCGGCGCCATATTTCTTGAGTTTCGATCGACCAATTTAGGTGCTGGTGGAAAGTTTTCTATTCTACGTGTCGAGATCTTTCATCCCTAACTTCACTGGTGCAAAAATGGTGGGTATTTTTCTAATGACCAAAAATTCTGTCTCTCTCCGTGATGAAAAACGTTCAAATTTGGCGCCAAATTTTTGGCTACAACAAAGTTAGGCACACCACCCGGAAGTCCGTTGTCTCAGCTGCACAAAGCACGAAACCGCATCGCGATAGCTTCTGAAATGTGTGAATGACAGCTGACTAAACAGCGGCCGCAAAAAGTGGCCTGGGTCATATTTCGAGATTTGGCTTATTTGTCACCCCTGGGCATAATCGAGAGCTCTGCACTATGTCTGTTTGTGAAACAGGTCGCCCAGACCGTCCTGTTAGATTTACAGAGTGTTCTCCACTGTTGCCTATGTAAATGCAGGGATATCTCTGCAAAGTATCCCCTATCACAATAGTGGATATATGAATAAAGGTGTAGTTATTGGAGTCAGTATCCAAGATGTAAAGAAGAGGATATCAACTTTTTAGCTCCAAAGCCCAACTAGCCAATAACTACACCCGCGCAAAGGCAATCGCCACGGCACTGCTGAATGCGTCTGAGTCGTGTGGATCTTGTGTTGCGCTTATGGCTTACTAACGCCAGTTGTTTTCTGTTCTATGGATCGATTCTAGGTCAAAATGCTATGGAATAAGGGTGCCGACCACCCCTAAAGCTGAGCTGGACTAGCAGTAGTCACGCCACATCAAACGGTTCTTTTTAGTTTTACACAGGCGTCATACGCTAGAATTAGCATGCAACATTCCAGTGGTTATAGCATTAAGACCAGAAAATCTCAATATCTAATACGTATGTGAATAGCTCACACTTAATTAATAATGACAAATTGATGCTTAACTTGTACTGATTTTGGATTTTGGTTGATTGATGGAAAAACAGCTTTGTAAAGCTAATCATAAGTTCAATTTCAAAGATTGTCAGCATTGCACATTAGAGCAAAACATACGTAAAATTTGTGCCCAAAGTTTCAAAAGACAGGTTAAGTAACCTTTTGTATACTGTCATCACAGCTCAGCTGCTGTTCTGGTTTTGTGAGGTTTTCGGTATGAGCATGTCAATCTGTCCCCAGCTGATCAAAGTTACTTTGCAGTAAGCAGAAGAATCCACTGAAGCACGGATTTTCTTCTGGGCATTGGACGGACTTTGATTGTATGTATGCGTCAAACAAGAACTGAGATTTTTCTTGGCAAAGCACCTGCAGGCAATGCAGAAACAGTTTCGCTCTCAAACAGATGGGTTGCAGTGTGTTCAGGTTGCACTGCAGAAACTGGATAAACGTAGTGTAGTAGCATGACAAAATTGGTCAGATGAGACAGCAGTAGACAAATAGAGCGATTCTAGGTGTTCCAAATTGCTACATCCGATTTGTTGAGATGTATGTATGTATGTATGTATGTATGTATGTTTACTGCATTATTTAAAACACCCGACACCACTTAAAGCAGCCACTGGGTAAAGCAGTCAAAATAAGAACAGTCATATAAAACAGGACAAAGATAAAATTTGGCACAAATTACTAAAACGCGCAGAGTCTAAGTAGCGAGTGAAGGCGTTGAGTCCGAGCTGAGGGGCGATTGGTTCGAGTGAGTTCCAGATCCGTGTGGCAGTGGGGTAAAACGTTGCACCCGTGGCAGCGCCTAGAAAACGGGCCGGCTCGACGTGGTGGGAGTGGTTTAACCGCACACTGCGTCTATTTTCTGTTTGTAAAACAATAGCATTTTCAGGACAGTAACGGAAGCCATGTACATACTTATAAAACAGTTTGACTCTCATTTGCGCAGCAACGAGCCAAAGTGGTTTCAGCTTAGCACCAGACAGTTGACTATAGTTGTCTAACAAAGTATCGTAACTAGAGTTGTAGTCATTACAATAGCTTTGCACGTAAAACCGTTGCACTTTCTCGAACGCTTGACAACAGTAGGCTAACTTAGGGTAGCAAGCCTCCCAGCCGTAAGTTAACTGGGGCAGAACACAGCTAGAATAGACATTTTTGAGCACGTACTGCGGAGCACCGCTCCTAAACAGTCGAACAGTAGCACCAATGATCCGTCTGGCCCTGAGCACAGCCGCCTCCGTGTGGGCAACAAAAGAAAGCTTACTATCTACCAAGACACCCAGATATCTGAACACAGGCACTTGCTCAATGATCTCACCGCCCAGAGAGATGCTAGCAGACAGGGAAACTGGTCTATTACTTTTTGAAAATATGGTATATTTAGTTTTAGAAGAATTGAGTTTTAGGTGGAGTGAGGAGGTGGTGTGGTAAATGCTACTAACATCCGTCTGGAGCGAATTATTATCAGCATTCGTGAAAATTGGCTTAACTAAGGCAGCATCATCAGCGTAAAGAAACAACTTAGCACCAGAGCTAAGCTGTAACTTTGCAACACGATTTATATAGGCAACAAAGAGAATGGGTCCCAGTACCGAGCCCTGGGGTACCCCACTGGACTCCGCTTTAACAGAAGATTGCTCGCCGTCGACACTGACAGAAAACGTTCTGCCACGCAACCACGAAGAGAGCCAACGCAGCAAAATAAGCGGAAGGCCAAAGTCACGTTCGAGAACATGCAGCAAAGCAGAGTGAGGAACAGAAGGAAAAGCGGACTTGATGTCAAAATAGACGGCGGCCACTTTTGCACACTTCTCAAGACCAGTACTGACGGCATTGATGAAGTTGACCAGACAGTCTACAGTACCACGCCTATCTCTGAAACCGAACTGAGCGTCTGAGAGTCCTGTGAGGTGGCGCAGCAACAGGGTTTACACCTGTTTACAACAGATCACATCTTTGACCCGTATTTATGACTTACTTTGTGGTGTTTGTGGCAGTGGTTGCTGTTTGTTGTAGAGAATAATTAAACAGTAGAAATAGAAAAGTTTGTGCAGTTTATGCTTATAGATTTTCTAGACCTGAAAGGGGCCGTGCATCATAAACTGGTGTTCAAAAGTTCAAAATTTGGATTCCCACCCCTCCCAACATTTTTTACGTTTTCAGCATGACCGCCCCAAATACTTCAAAGTTTGTCGGTGACCCGCCTGAATTAAACTTGATACTGTCTCCATGAATGGAAAATGTACAATGTAAAATATATGTAGTATTGTACAAAAAAACTAAAAGCTAGTAAGTAGTAAAAGCTATGAAAATGAAAATTTTTAAATTTTTAACAGTAAACTACCATTTCGGCAGCTAGGAAGATGAACTGGGTCGAGTTTTCCTTGTAATATAGTTGCAACAAAACCTTCTTACGCACCTAAAAAAACGTTGACGTTTTCGATGATACCAAACCCCACACCTGCAACGTTTTTCTGACGTTCAACCGACAACCCCAGCCCCTCTCTAAACGTTGTAGTTTATGCCTATGGACAGCTCCAAATAATGATGCACCTTGTCATTTGTACAGGCTAGCTGAGCCTGAAGCATGTGAGCGGAAATTGCGGAAACTCTGAGGGGCAGCGCTTGGGTCCTCTCTGAGATTTCAGGTTATCACCAACATTTGGCTCACTTCTAATCTGATGAATTTTTCAGAAAAATTTTTCTTTTTTTAAATTATTCTTGTATACATTAAAAGCATACATGGGCAGGAAAAATCCGGAGGGGGGAATGGAGACGTTGGGGGGGTCGAGAAAAAGGGCCAAAAAACGCCTATTTGGCTTAAATAAGCGAAAATTTTCTCCCTCCAGGGGCGGGGGGTGGGGGAGGGGGGTATGGCCGGCTGAGGGGGTGGTATTGGCCGGCGAGGGGAGGGGTATACCCCCACACCCCCGGCCCATGTATGATAAAAGAGGTCTTCCACCACACAAAATTGGCCTGGATTGGGCCCTCTGCGATCATCGCCCCCCCCCCACCAGCAAGAGCCAGGCCGGCTCTGCCCGTTTACGATTTTCGGCACGCCTGGCCGGGGTCCATTTTTGAGAGGCGGGCCGGGCCGGCGGTGTGGGGATGCACAGCAGAAATTTTAGAGCGAAATTAAAATTAAGCACAAAATAGAAATACACACTCGTTTTTCTGTTTTAAAATGCTACTTTTGAAAGCTTAACTTTAATTTTAGCTTTCAATTTGAGAATTCAGACCAAATTTTCAAAACTTTAGTTAGACAAAGCAAAAACCAATGGGCCGGGCTGGATTTTGATGCCGGGCGGATATCCCTCTGCTGAAAGGCCTGCTGGGCCTGGCCGAGCCCAAAAAAACGTGCCCATGGATGCTACCTTATTCCATGGTGGGGGGCATATGGACCTAGAATCGATCCATAGAACAGAAAACAACTGGCGTTAGTAAGCCATAAGCGCAACACAAGATCCACACGACTCAGACGCATTCAGCAGTGCCGTGGCGATTGCCCTTGCGCGGGTGTAGTTATTGGCTAGTTGGGCTTTGGAGCTAAAAAGTTGATATCCTCTTCTTTACATCTTGGATACTGACTCCAATAACTACACCTTTATTCATATATCCACTATTGTGATAGGGGATACTTTGCAGAGATCCATACATGTCCAAGCACCACTGTCAGTATGTGATCTAATATGTATGTTGAAATGATCGTCTAAAGGTCACTTTAAAACTATGGGATGGATGCCAAATCAACTTGAACTACTGTATTAACGTACCTCCATCTACAGGGTCCGCCAAAACAAAAAAAAAACAACCCAGCAGATTTTTCGCTGTAGCAACCGCAAATCTCAACCGATTTGTATGAATCCTTTTTAAATGAAAGAAATACTCTGGCGTCAGATGCTTGTTCACCCCATACCAGAGAATATCAAAATTTGACTGGACAAACTTTTCACAAAGTCCTAAACATAGTAATGACGAATAATTATCCCAATGATTCTGAAATTCGGTATACCTTTGCCACACTAAGGTGTATGTCTGGCTCCCACACGTCTGCACACGGGTGCTTTCAAAACTTATAAGTGCCTAGGTCACACGTATGACACACGGATGCATACGTGTGGCGTATGTGACTCTGTAGGTGGGCGGTAGTGTATTTACTAGGGATATTGGTTTTCATCGACAACGAGATCTAATGTTATTACGGTTCATCAAGAAAGCACCGTAAAAAGTTGCCAACTTTTTACCACATGTAATAAGGGCCGTAATAAAAAAGGTAGCCAGCCAGAATTTGCCTCCGTATAAAGGGATAACACGTCCCGGCATGTTGCTACGCTGTACTATATAAGCGGCGGCTCGATCAGTTTAATCATTCTACGTCAGCTCTCGCTAGCCCACTGTTGCTCTCATTATGCCAATTCCTTATAATATAGCTCCCAAAAGGAAATCTCTAAACACAGCTGTTGTGCCACCTGCCAAAGACCGAAAAATCGGTCAACAAGTATCACTTCGAACGCTTTCAATATCGACCCTCCCACAACCGTCTACAAACCCTTCTGATAATCGTCTTAACTACCTGGACCTACATCAAGCACCAAAGGAAAAGTCTATCGACACTGACAAACCTGTCGCAGAACTGATTCAAACGGAAGAAAACCGGTTCAACCGGCTGAACTCGACTACTATGGCCCACAAACTAAACACTGTTTATCAACGAGAACCTGTGGAGAAGGAAGTGGAGCCGTGTTTAATGTTAACATTTAAGCCAGCCTAATTCTACTGGATAAGAAAACTGGGCGAGTCGTTTGGCAGCAACCGGACTATCAAACGCGGCTGAACGCTAAACCTCTGCTGATACAGACTTAAACAACGCGGCCGATGAACTTGCGCACCAAAAACGACGAAAAAATGGTCCACTATGCACCCAAACCTAGGTACTAATTTTTTATGTTTTATACATTGGGATAAACAAAACAAAAAGGGTCGCCATTTATATAGCACAGACGTGACATGAACGGCCTAGTTACGACGGCGTCATTAACCGGTTCTATAACAGTCATCCGCTTAACGCCGTTTATGGTACCACTGCCATGTATGGTACGAAATCTGAACAGAGTGGTACCATATATAGTACCAATGCGAAGGTAGGGGTACCATATATGGTACCATCACAACCCTAGGTACCGGTACCATATATGATGTGGGTACCATAAACGGCGTTAAGTGCCTGACTGTGTTAAGTGTAATATAATCGATCGCTCATCGGAAGCGCCTGTTTAAAAAAATGCAAGAAACAACGTAGGAAGCAGTGAAAACTTGACTACCTGTTAGTAATAAAAAATTTGAATGTGCTTCTTTCTGCATTTTGTAGGGATGTGGTTTACGCAGTGCGTCAAAGAAATTGAAAGAGTTGCTTGCACCATGGTAGAAAAACGCATTTTACAACCGAGAAATGTCGCGATTCCAGTTTTGAATCGAATAGAGAATTAAAAGAGATAGTTTATCGAGTTTTGGTAGAAAAAAGCGCTACACCCTTGTACAGCAGCGAAAATTGAGATGATTCAAGAGAAAGCCAAAACGACTTGGAATCAAAGAACCCAGCGATCTAATAGGAAAAACTTCGGACAAAAGCCCAAAGATTTTATGTATTGTTGAAACACCTAATACGTTGGTTTGGTTGCACTGCTACTGTGTCTAGTATAAATATAAATAACCAAAATACAAAGTTTGTTTTGTTTACATTACAGTATGTCGTCGAGCCAGCAGTTAGAGCGCGAAGCAGCGATGTGCCTAGCGATAGCGAGATTAGTGAGGTGCTCGAACAATTGCATCGCGAAAGCGAACAGGAATATAAGGAAGCCGTGGAGCCATTTTTCGAAAAAGAGAATAAGGAAGAGTTGGAGATGGAGGACACGCGAGAAAATAGCGAAAGCGGTAAAATGTGAGATCCCAAATGAATATGATTAAACTGAATAAATTTATTATTACTGTAATTTTCGACAGTACAACATAGAAATGGAAGAAATGTGCAACTTACAGAAAGCTGTTAACTGAACAGGAACAAGCGAAATTTTGTCACTGAATAAATGTTTATTTAAATTACGGAGCAAAATACACACACTTTGGCGCCCAGTTGTGTAGTTGGGCTCGAGGCGCATTGATTTCAACTGTAGGGCGCCATGTAACGCTGAACAAGATTATCAGTCAGGTGATTTCGACTCAAGAGCCAACATTTATTAGTTGAGCAAGCCATGTGTGTGGAGCAGGTCCGCGATTTGAGCACAAAACTTTTGGAGGACAATGTAACTGGGCATCGATTACGGCACTTTTAATACTGTGCGCAGAAATATTGACCAGCTCCGACCGTTATCGTACCTTTTTGGCAAATTGTAGGTAAGCCACTGAGCCACTAGTATAGGACTTACGTTCTAGAGACGTCCAAGATCAGATCAACAGATGTAGTGCTCTAAATCGACCAACGCCAAATGCTAGAACTAGCGGAGTTACGCTGCAAATGAGAACGCCTACAAAACAAATAGATCATCGCAAAAGACATGAGCAAGGTAGGCGAGCGTGTAGAGTGAAACGAGAGACACAGTAGGGAACACAACATTCGTATCTACGGATTCAAGCGCAGTGAGTTGCCAAATTCGGTGGAGATCGAAGACTGTATCAAGCGACTTTTGAGCAAAGAATTGCGAATCCGGTCCCCGGATTACATGAATTTCTTGGAATCAATCGATAACTTTCACTGGACAAAGGGTGAAGCCATCAATAGTGAAGGAACGCAAGAACTTAAAAGACTTCAAACCCTACAACAAGACAGTCACCATCGCAGAAAACCAGACGCACAAGCAGTTGGAGGAAAGACGCAATGTCAAGCAGTGGTGGGAAATTTACGAGAGTAAAAGAAGCCAGGGAAAATGATAGGATTTAACAAGATTTTAGTGGCGGGAAGCAAAAAAATAGTATACTGATTTCAAGGTAATTCTTCGAGTAGTGGTTCTGAGATAAAAGAGATAGCATTTGGATCTACCCGGTTTTTCTGTAGACGGGAGATTTTTGCACTCTACCACTCTACCGTTTTACTGAGATCATTAAGTACGCATTCGGATTGATAAGTAGTACGTTCTATCGTTGCTGTTAGCTCTTACCAATCGATGTATCTTTTTTCGGTAATTGATCTGGTTAGTATCTGGAATTCTTTACCATGTAATTGTGTGTATAGTAATTTTGAAGGTTTTAAAAGGTATTTGAGATCTGATGGTTTTGTGACTTTGTTTTAGTTATTGTCTCTTGTCTCTTCGCCTTTTCTTCCTTATCTCGCAGTCCCTCGTTTTACCTGTTTGGGTGTGGATTGTTGAGTAATAAACTGAACTGAACTGAATTGATGTGAAAAGCTCGATCAGTTCTGTTGTGTTAAGCTGTTCCTTTACTCAAATTAGTTGCTTACGTAAATTCAATACTTTGACCAGCCATATATCCGAAACGGTTTAGAAACGTCGCAAAAGAATCATTGCACTCCCCAAAAGCTCTAGAATCGAATTCTGAGCTCATCTCATTTTCATCAGAATTGGCTAAAAAGTTCAATCTCTAACGTCCCGCAATTTACTGGTCAGGATGAAGGTAGCGCAGATTACGGTCAAGCGCCACAGAACGGAGCTCGATCTTCTCTACAACTATTGTCCTAAGGCCAAACTTACTCGGACACCGCCATAAAAGTTATATTCGCAAAAAACCGCCAGGTTGTTTATTCTTTTAATAGACTTTAGGTCGAATTTCTCAATTTGGGCTCCACGAGAAAAGCGTTAAATTTGAAATTTTCACACATTTCTCAGATTTTTCAGAGTATTATGTGTAGTATAGCTCTACCAGTGTATCTAAACGAATTTTGCTGCAACTAAGTTCGGTAATTTCTAGACAATCGCATTAGCAAACACTTGTTTAAATAAGGGGGTTACACACAGGAGAATCGGCGGGTAAGCAAGCAAACCACATGACCGGCCATTAAAGTGCTCTTCCTGAAGTGGCTTGCAACTGCTGGTCGAAACATCTGACTTTTAACACACTTTTAAATCGCAGTTGACAGCCGACATAGTGCTGCATTTATTGCAAAAAAAATCGTGGCGTCAATCACTAAACAGCGTGTTCCACTTTCCTCCGCCCATATTCCTCATTCCTCCGTTTTGAAATTTTAGCATTATCTAACGAGTTTTAGTTTCTATACGTATTGTAACTGCATTAGGGACAGAGTTTATCGAATTAGAGTCTACAAATACATCACTAGACAGCACACAAATTACGGATTTTTGCTTTGCAACAACAAACTATTGTTTGACAGTTGAATTGCACAACTTAACAAAACGCATGAATTACAAAGCGATATTCTGTGGCTCAGACAACGCATAGGAAGCTCCATGAACCAAACCGTAAGCGTCAATAGCGCCCTGAGTGTACTGCTGCGTCAGAGTGTGCAGCTGCCGATTCACCTGCTCGTACGTACTGTTGCGTCGAGTGTCCAGATTTCCAACCGTTAACTGCGCCAACGCTACATCCGTTCGCTTTTGTTCCTCCAACATTTTCCCAGAAACCGAAATAAATAAATAACCGCACAAGCCTGCTCACTAAAGGCTAATGCTTGGCGGCAGCAAATTCGAGACAACCACTGCTCGTTCTGACTGCACACAACGTTCTGTCTGTGTATGAAGTCGCTTAGCTCACTCGTTTAGATCGTTCAATCATTTAGATTTCAAAACAGGATTTCCAGTCTGGTTAAAAGTAGACTGTTGACATCGAAATTTGTAATATTACTTTACCCAGTGCAGTGCCTCTGCAAAACAAAATATTCAGTGTGCAGTCTTGCACTAGGAAAACCAGAATTTAGATCTCTGATATTAGAATTCAAACTTAATTAAATCGCAATGAATTCGCTGTGTTGGGAAACCAATAGTTCCAAAACAGGATTTTCAGTGTGGTTCAAACTACTAGACTTTTGATATCAGAATTTGTAATCCTGATTTACACGGTAACTCTGCAAAACAATGCATTCAGTGTGCAGTTTTCCACTAAGGGAACCTGGATTTCCATGTCTCACATTAAAGTTCAAACACATGAATTCACTGTTTTGGGAAACCAAAGGTTTCAAAACAGGTGCTTCTATTATTATATGTCTTTGGCTAACTTCTGATCGATAAAACCCATGCTGAATATAGTAGGTACAGAAAGGAGTGACATGACTTAGTGACCAAATCACCACACCATTTTGGATGTACTGTTGCTAAGTAAATTATAATTATAATTTTAATTATATTTTTTAGAAATTTACTAATACAAGTAAATTATTCGGTAAGTAAATTATAATTAAATTAAATTTCTACGAAAACAGGGAAAGTTAATTATAATTATAATTTGTAAATTATACTTACCAAAAATAATTTACTTAATTTACTTAAAATATACTTAATTTACTTACACAAGCCTAGCTATTGCTGAACCTTTTTGGCAGCATGCAAATGCTGCGTGAGTACTTTCAGTAGTTATACCTTACAATGGCAGGCCATACTTACAGTAGAATTTTCCGTCCGCCCGCCCACCACCTTTCGTCTTTGCGCTTGTTTCTCTTAATCTCCCACAAAACAAACTACTCGAATTTATCCGCCAAGCTAAGAGTGGATGGATATTAGGTACTTTTCAGCCAGTTTCGATATGGCATATGTTCAGTTCAGTCTCACAGGCATTGTCTGTTGTTTGTGGATGCAAGCAGGACTTCACTCTTGAGTGGAAAGCCTCTTGAGATTGAGGTTCTAATTCTGACGAACTGTCATTATTAGTGTTGACAGACATGGCTATCATTTCTGCTGAGGGGTGATAAATTTTCAAATTCTGAGGGGGCTGGCTGGAGGGTGTGTGTAGCCCCGCCTGATGGGGGGTTGAGGGGATGGTAAGCGAAAAAGTCAGAATTTTCGCTAGAGTTAAGGTTTTTTGGCTTGTTTTTCGTTTAAATAGGTTGAAATAAGGTAGTCTGAGCTAATTCCCACCTAGCCTAGGCATACTTTTATCATAATATTCTACTAAAAAATCCTGTATGATGTAGTGGTAGCCTGAGGGGCGGTAGATCAGAGCCTGAGCCGGGTAGAACCCTCAATCTCACCTCCCATTGTCCATGTCTGTTGTTGACTCAACCTGTGACACCCTTGTTTGGCTTTCATTCTAAATAACTGTTATAGCATCCTTTCCCAGTTGGAGGCAAAGCTGAAGGTGTTGGTCGCCAAAATCAGGCCTATTTTAAATATACTTAATCTACTTAATTTAATTAAATGTGGTAAGTAAATTATAATTAAATTAAATTTCTCTCAGATATGGTAAGTAAATTTTAATTTAATTATATTTCTCTGGGCATGTGGTAAGTAAATTATAATTTAATTATATTTAAAATAAATTTACTTAGCAACAGTATTTGGATGTCACATATTTCACTAGTGTACCAACATTTTCCAGTATCTGCCAAGTCATTAATCAAGAGCTCACCATTAATCGTCCCTATCTGTCCTATTTGCGGCACAAAGTTTTGAGCAGTTTGACAATTTGTCACAAACCACAAGTACTGTATTTGGACAGACTTGTTTGTTGCATAGACTGCTTGCTGTCAAACAGTTCCGTACACTGGCACATTCGGCAACACTAACTGCTGTTGTGCTGACGTGATCCGAGAGTACACCCATCGCTCCCCAAGAGCCAAGTACTCCTGTCTTTGTACAGATACATAGTTCAGTTTCTCACTAAACACGTGGCATCTTGATGGAGCATAGGTTGCGTTCTTGGCGCTCGGTTACAAAAACCTTCACTGTTGGTGGTGGTAAAGATTTTATAGCAGCGGGTATAGCAATTCGGTGGCCACCTTGCCCACCCCACAGATTTGAAAACTGCATACTGGTTGGCTAAACATACCACAAAGAAGCAATGCAAATAACCTACTCCTAAACGTGAATTTCGGTTGGAATTCTGCCCTCCTGCTGGCTGGTTAATCGGTTTCTTCGGACGTCTGAAATGGAGAATTAGCCAGCATTTTGTTGTCTATTACGTTTTGGTTGCCTCAAGGTGTAGTTCCGTCACAGCGGCAGGTATGCGGCGTCTGGGCAAGTGCAAAATTCATCGGCGGGTGCCCATAGACCACAATTTGTTGACGTCCCAGTCTGGGAGGTGTGGACATCCTTATTCGAGAGGGATGGCCTCGAACTCGAAAGAGACTTGTAGCGCATTGGATCGATACCTCCAGAACCAGGGTTGTCTCTGCTTGTGATTGGACAGCTAACAGAGCAGCCAGCAACGTAACGAACTTTGTATTAGCTAACAGGGCAGCAAACAAACGGAAAAGAAAGGAAGGATGAAGCAGTTTTTTGGGCGGCAAGTGAAAAAATTAAAAGGAGAATTCCACACTCTTTTCCTCAGCTGACCGACTGAAACGAAAGTGTGATTGACAAGTGACTGGCCAATCATCTTTTTGCACTCTCATTTTCCAATCACGTTTATGGCTAACAAGCAGCTGCACGCAAAGCGTGATTGTGTGGGGAATATGTGCACAATCACGCTTTGAAAAGCGTGATTCTATGTTGGCCACTACTCTAAATGCAGTAGCTTCTGCAGTAAGGGCTATGCCACGAAAAATAGGACAAATATATGTGTCGCGAACTGCGATCTCGGTCGCTTTAACGACGATTGATGCTGTGACTTGCGCCAGTTAGCATCAACTGACTTGGCGGCTAACTGACGACGGGCAGCGGGCCGTTTCTGCTCGGCTCGCCGTCAAGTTAAGAAGCCACGACGTAAAAGGCCAGCTATTACACCCAACGTACGATTAGCCGGCACATTCCTGGGCAGCAGGCAGCATTACTAACTGACGGACGGTGTAATCGACGTGAGTTGGAGAGAAAAATTAGTCACCATCCAGAGGACGGACGAGAAAGAAAGGAAATAGGAGAATTAGGAGTTGAGGATTTAGCAACACTATTAGCTTAGGCAACCTACTGTACTACTACAGTACTTACTACTTACTTTGGCGCGCTCTCAGCTTGATAGGTTTTGGTGTAGTTTTTGTTAGCTTGATAGATTTACATTTACTATTTAGGTTTTACTCTCCTTACTTTTCCTACTACTACCCACTAGCGCGTCCCGGTTTCTTCTCTGCGTGTAGAACACACCATCGCAATGTGCTCGCTTCTCTCTTTACCACATCGGGTCCGGTCAGTCCCGACGTTGAGGCTGCCGTGCGTCTCATCTACGGTCCGGCTGGCCATCTTACACAAGAGCCACTGACGGTTGATCCGGAAGAAGAGGAGCAAGATGCAGCTGAGGTCGATCTCGGCAGTCGGTACAACTGTCGTGGAACCCACGAAGCTATCAAAGGCTAGGGGAGTAGTGATTTTTTATTGTATAAGCTTGTGCATAATTTTATAATCTAGTATGTTCAGCTAGTATAGGGGCACGGCAGTATTAGGGCTAGTTGAACGGCAGTGATGTCTGTGACGTCACTTTACTTCAAACTTCTCCGTGCGGAATTGCTACTGACCTGAGAGAGAAAACTAGAATTCACATATTTTTAATTAACGCCCAACATAGAACAGAACATGAACAATCAACAGAACAGAACAGAACAGAATTATCCTTGAATGCTCGTATATAGCGTCGTCTGCGATGGCTCGCGATACTCAGTTCTTGAATACTCTAATATGATCCTTGACCCCAGCAATTATTTAGCAGTTGTACGCCACATGGGCTAGCAGGATGAGTAACAAAAGCCGCAGGCCTGCGCAAGCAGACGCGCGCAGAGGTCAATCACAAGATCTGATGGCAGGCCAGCTATCATTCTGCTTATTAGCAAACCGATTAGACAACTGTTCCATGGTTGTCGAGTGTTTTGATGGGTGAGGACTTTCTTGAGTGCGGCGCTGCCTTTAGTCGGCGCTATTGGTAGTGCAAGTGTTAATAGATTGCTAATTTTGAAAGCCCATTTTACAAGAACACGGCATATTGCCAGGCAGCGTTGTCAAGCGACTGCAGTGGGCGACCGAAATGAATTGCCAAATTCAACGTGGGTTCGATTTTTAAGACGTTATCTTTACTGGCGGGTCGAAAATCGAAGTTGGCACTCACAAGCGCAGAGCTTAACGCTGAAAAGGAGAAGAGGTGAAGAGGTCTGTCAAACACAAACACCTACTATCAGCCACGGTGTGGGGCTGTATTTCCAAACCGGGCAAAACAAACCTTATCATATTCACTGGCATCATGACCGCCGACTTTTATGTGAATGAAATTCTCACCAATGGTTTGCTCCCAGTTGCTAACGATGCCTATGGACCTTGAAATTACAAGTTCATGCTGGACAATGGTATTTTTTGCTTTTGTGGAAGAAAGCAAACACTCTGGTTTTATCAGTGATTTGTTTATGTTTGTTCAGTACATGATTCAGCGCCCAGTTGCGTCTGGCATTTTGGTTCGTGTTAAGACCACGGTTGGTGGCACGCTGTGTGCCTATAAAAATTGGGCAAAACCCGAAACGTCTGGGAACCGAAGAACCCAGTGATCTGATAGGAAAAACTTAGGAATAAAAAAAATTAAATAAAAAGCGAACAGGAATACCACGAAGCGATGGAGGCATTTATTGAAAAATTATACCAAGACATGTTCTAAGTGGCTAAAGAGATGGAAGAGATTGTAGAAAGCAGTGAAAACGACAAAATAGAGTACAACACGATAAGACGCGTACACACGGTACTTTTCAATGTCCTACCGCTGAAATGTCAGAAATGCGCAATACCCCATCTGCTAGGAAACGGATCCACCCATTGACTAGGATTTGCAGGTTTCACCCGGTAAGCCCTGGACCTGAAAATCAGGTTTGGTGATCGGGGCTTGTCAGCAGAGCTCCACAAAGCCAGTTGACAACTGATACAGGACAACACCCATCCTTGCACCCTAGCCATGCCATCATTTATGTCACTTGTTCACATACACAACATACAATCATCAGACAACAATGTATCGTAGTTGTATTCCTACTACCTAGCCTAGCAATCCAGACACTTATGAAATTTCACTGTACAATTACTGTATATCTCAACATCAACCAGTATCTTGTTCTGGCCGATCGTTTTGCAGACCTTTTTCTGTTAACTCAGTGACTTGAAACACAACCTGGCATTTCCCCCGTTCTTCCAGCTGTTCAACGGTTAGATCACCGGCCAGTGCGACAGGCTTTCCGAATGGTGTGAAGTTCTTTAACTCATTCCAACATACCGCAAAATTCGTCAATGATTCGTTTTTGTATGCTGAAATGTTTCGTACGAACTGGAAACATTTGCGCGTCGCAATGATTGGTCAGTGTGTGACGAATTATAGAAATGTTTCGTCAGCCCAAATGATGAACCATTGACGAATCATTAAACAATGGTTCGTCTAATGGTTCTTCAATGGTTCATCACTTTTTGGTTCTTCAAACCATTCCAACTCCCTCCTTCACTGCCGACTCCATTTCGCAGTAAATGAGGCTGCAATTAAACGAAAAATTGAATTCCTCCAAAAAAGAAAAAGAGCGCCATTTACTGGGCGCAGCCATGATGTCTGTTCATCAAAATCGTCAAAATGATGAACCATAAGACGAATCATTTGACGAAACATAGAGTGGACCATTCCTATGGTTCGTCACTGCATTTGAGGAACAATTATTTTTCCAGTTCATCAAAAAAACTCTTTCTATTCGTCACGATGACGGTTGGTAGTGGACCATTCCAAGACGAATCATAAGACGAAACATTCGTCTACGGCTACACCCGTATGGTATGTTGGTAGGAGTTAACTGCTTGCTAGACTTAAGTCGCTTGCCAAACTGAATTGTGGTGCTACCGACTTCTAGGTTCTGAAGGGCTTCAATCAACGGGGAGGTCTGGGACGCACGTTAAAAATCTAAGCTAAAGGAGAACCGGGGATAGAGACACTGATAATCAAGAGTTTATTTAAACTGAACTTGTGAGGCCTGGGCGACCTTTAAACAGAGTTGATTGGGTCAGACCGTGCCCGTAGGCGATGTTTTCCTGTCCTAAACTCAAGCATATTTACGAAAATATGCCTCCATCAACTCCAGCCGTCAGATGGTCCTGGCGAGTACATTGATAACAAAAAGGCGGTGACATGAAATAGATCCAGTTTAAAGAACATTAAGATGATTGACGTCGCCTTAATAGTTTCGGCAAGTAGTCATTAGTATTGTGACACCTGCGTGAACGTTCTGCCCGTGGCGTGTCGCCCTAAATTACAACAACGCGATATTATACAGTCAACCATACATGTAACAGGTCATCCGCCGAAGGGGGAGCGGGGTTGGGGGTCTGGCGACGGCCGGGAGGGTCTGAGCCAGAATTTTGGGAGGGGGGTTGGGCACTAAAAAACGCACAAAAATCGAAAAAATAAATCGCACAATTTGGGCTGAAATACAGCTAAAAAGTGCTGCTTTGCAGGCGATTTTGGCATTTTTTGTGTTTTTAAAATTGTTTAAAAAATTGGAAAAATTTGCTCAAAAATTTGCTTGCCAGAAAATCGGAGGTGGGGGTCGGCGATATTCAGCATGTCTCGCCATTGAACTTTGTTCAGTGGATGGGTGGTCTCGTTTTTCAGATCGTCACGAACATTGTCTTTTCATCTGGTTCGCGGTCTCCCTTGGGGCAGCAACGGCCAACCCCCAGATTTTTTGGTAGTTTTTGAGCCAGAAACGCAAGGAAAATCAAATATCTCAATGTCTGCTGCTTGAAACCTTGGATAGCTTTGAAATCGAGTTACTTCAGGCCATTTGAAGGCTTTCTGAGCAAACCTACTGTTTATTACTGCAGCAAAACCATCGAAATTTTACGATTCTGTTCGAAATTTTACCGACTTTAGCTGATCAAGTACACATTTTGAGTACTGTTTGTGTATGGTAATGTATATCGTAATTTTCAATGTGTATGGTATGTGTAAACACATTGAAAAAACAATGTGTATTTTTGTGTATGGTAAATGTGTAAGTGTATACACAAACAATAGTGCCTTATGTCCATCCAACGTGTTAATTTATTGCATGAATAATTGGTAGTTTGTCTATAAGCACAGTAAAATCAGTTAGTCAGAAACTTATGTACATACAAAATCCGAAATGCAAAGGCACAAATCGCTCTGTACAAAGTCTAAACACTAGGGCGGTTCTGATGTTTGCACACATGATTGCACTTTATGGCACTTGATTAATGGCTGATTAACTGCGCAGCTTTTACATCAATAGGGTAATCGGGATACTTCCGTTTCACTTCAACATAAGCGGCGCAAAACTTTAGGGTGCTCAAACTTCCATCAGTGCCTCTGGAGCATAACTGTGGTAAGATAGTGACATTGTTTTCGTCTAGAAACAAGGACTCAATTAGTGCCAACAATGACAATCTCGCACTGGGCCTGGTCATACAAAGCGTGCGGTAATTTCTCGTCATTACAGTTAGCAACAACAACAGAATTAGGTCATCGGGGGCGTTTGGCCGGCCAATAATATAGGCTTGGCTTGCGCGCATAACTTGGTACTTTCCAACGCCACTGTGGTTGTCGGTGTTGCGTCAACGAATCCCGCTACCAGAGAAACCTGTGGAGTGGTTTGCTGGCCAAAGCTAACGGTCTGACTGTGCTCAGACTGCTCCCATATCACTGCGTACTGAACCCCACCGAGCTGATTTGGGCATACCTTAAGCAGAAGGTCCGCAAATCAAACGTAGAGCAAAAGCTACGGTGCGTTATTCAGCATGGGTACAGTGCCTGTGATGCAACTGATCCCAGCTTTTTTTAGCAGTGCTGCGACCGCGCAGCAGAAACAGAGGCAGATTTCTGGAGAAAGGACAGATTACCTGAGCAACAAGTGTGTCCTGTTTTCATCCCTGTATCCGATTCTTCAGACAGTTCGGAATTAGAGCTGCTGTTGTCAGGCTCTGATACAAACTCTGGCTTAGAGGAGTACTGAAATTAAAAATGTGTCGGCCAGCAGCAGTTCTAGTCGGTCACTGTCAATCGTCCCTGTTACTTCAGTTTGTACAGATAATCATAAGTTAAGTTCAAGTCGATGTCATTTGTTATTTAGGATCACCAAGAAAACTGCTAAGATAGAAACTGGAAACATGGAATGGAAACTGTAAATGTATGCACAGTCTCTGTTTTTAAAAATCGCGTCCAGAATTTGGATGTGAGTAAGTTTTATGAGCCAGCCCACCCTCTGACCTGGTTGCATTATTCTTCATTCTGTTTTTTTGTATTCTGTTGTTATGCTTAGTAGGTTGTCGGATAAACTTTTTCTCTCTATAGCAAATACGTAGTTACTTCAAAAACAACCACGCAGTAAACATAGAAATTTGAGGCTAGACCATTTTAACCCACAATTTTCAGTAATCCTAAAAAAATGCTTGACTTTGCGTTATTGATAGCTCTGGTATTTTGCGTTTGCTCAAAATAGTTGGCTCGCATCGTGTTTTGCCACTGCTGGATCTCAGTTAAACCTACCCCAGTTAGATCAAAGCGGTCTTTGCATGAGAGATTTTCCGAGCTTGGTCTTCACACCGATCCACTCGTTAACGCTGTATTTCTAACCCGGAGCGACAGTAATGTTCTTTTCGAGCACTGTAACGGGAATACCACTCTCACCCTCAAACTCTGCCACTACTTTTCTTGGCGACTGTGCCATACCGACGTACAGATCGACTGAATGACTCGGCACACTCGCGAAAACAAAATACTCAGATGGTGCTCTGGTGTTTTCGTTTGTTATTTGATGCCACGGAACAGACAGTCACTGCTCACTAGAGTCTCTAATCCGTTATGTCACAGGCGGATTAGCCTGACGGCTGGGTCAACACACATGAGATTTTGATTGATCAGCTCTGGCCAGCTAAACCAGAATTCTGGGTCACGTCACCAGAATTACGGTTTGGCTCTGCCAAAATTCTGCCCCTCTAACCAGAATTCTGCCGCAATTCAGGGACCCCTATATGACAACACCCGTTAGTGGTTAGTTCATTGGACCGGAAATCCAAAGGTGCTGGGTTCGATTCCCAGCTATGCTCTTGCACATGCTCTTTCCATTTAAAAAGAATTGTGCACCCAATAGGATTTGTGAGATCTGAATAAACGTGCAGTAGATACTTACAGATACTCCACAGATATTCGGATATCTCCTGCCCATAGGTGTTGCCAAGTTGAGTTCCGAAGTTAGCGTTCTTCTATGGTGACTAGTGATATGAAAAAAATAATTTAATTGTAATTGAAATTCGCATAATTGGCCCGTTCTCAATTTCAATTCAAATAATTTAATTCAATTGAAATTCAAAAGTTGGGCCAAAATTTAATTGTAATTCGTCTGGAATTTCAATTATATTTTCAATTGTTTCCTGTGATGAATGCAAGGAAATGTGTAAGTTTGTTTTTAACATTTTTACGCTTTGCTTTTTGTTTTGTAGTTCATAAAAGTCAATACAGTGATTTTTAATTGCAAAAAATTTGCTCAAAAAATAACTTGCCACAAAAATCGAAAAATCGTCTCCGGGGGTGGAGGAGTCCCCATAATACAACCAATAGCTGATGCTTGTTAGGAAATATTTAGTAAGAACACATACTACTAGCTATGCCATTAACGCAGACGAATTTGCAGTTTTCGTCTCTTCCGATCACTTCTCTTCTCTTCCTTTTCTCCCCTTGTAGCTCCGTAGCTCAAATCGGCCGCACAGAATTTCGCCATTTTCAGACTGTCTGCTAATAACTTTCTGACAGTGATGATAGTGACACCAGCGGTTTTGCGTCTCTAGAAAGTAACTTTATTTCTGATAGTGATAGTACAGAGGTTTTTTACAACATAGATTCTCGAAGTGTTGGTTGAAGAGTCAAAGTTGTGATTTCGGCTTGTACCAGTAGCATCAGTTTCAGTTGATCTATGCCGGACAGTCGAATGCCAGTGTCTGCCGACTCAAAGGAGGTCATTACTGTAGGACGGAATTGACGAGGCAGAAAAAACGTCAGAAGTCTGAATAAAAGTGTTGGATAAACAAACTAATAATTAGTAACGCAAACACAGCCGTAAGTGCAGGCCCTACGGCGAGTAGGCCAGTGGGGACGCAACGGCGCCAGCCCCGTTTATCTATGGCTGCTCTACACCGATTAGAACTTAACTCTGCAGTTTGATTAAAATTTTCAAATATACATGTCGCATCGACCTTTCACGTTTTACTAACAGATAGGGTTGAATTCTAAAATAGCCATTTAGGCTTAATTCAAACCCTCTTCCTTGCACTGCTAATTTGTTTCTCATTTTGTGTTGTATACGTGTACTTTTATGCAGTGTGCGTGGGAAGTAAAATTTCAATTTACAGCTAATTAACAAATTTCGGGTTATATACTTACCATATGGAATAGATGACTGACCTCATAACCCACTGAACATAACGCATGCAAACAGTACCCAGGATTTTCCTTAGAGGGTGTAAGGTATAGTAATTTTTCAGAATTAAAATGGCCCAAAATAACGCAGGTAGAAGCGCTACACAAATCTGATGTATTGCTATAAGATAGGTAAGAAGCTACAAACAATGACCAAAAACACATCACATGAACATCATCCTTCTAGGCAGTTCACTGACAATTTTTTATGACACATCTACTACAGAAGAGAAAGGTTCCATTGCATGCTCGCTTTCGTTTCGGTGAATGAACAACGCTGCCAAACCGTTCAGTCTGTCCTCAGCCATTGTAGAGCGATGAGCTGATTTTGTTTCAATGCCCTCACAGGAAGTCACCGGAAGGGTCCCAAACGCCTTAAAAGTTTTAGAGTTGTTTAAATATTTTGATTATTTAACGCGTTGCCTCAAGCAGCATTCTAATATCTTGAAACAGGCTCTGATCAAAGCTGGGCAGAATCTCTGTGGCCTTTGTAGGTCTGATCCCACTTCAATGTGCGTAGGCATGTGAGTGCAGTTCATTAACCTATTTACCTGCTGTTCAAACTGAGAAGGAACTTTCTGTAGGCTTTGTATTCTTGTTTGACAGCATTAGGCTCGGTCGACAGAAGCGGTTTGTAGGGTATAACAGTCGGCTCGAGTTCAGTCCATCCGTACTTCTCAAAGTACTGTGGCATAAGCGCCATAAAGCCGGCTAGGATGCGTCGATGCGACTATAACCGGCCAGTCAGCAGAGCAATTAGATGATCCAAAAAAGGCACAAACAGAGACCAAAAAACTTGTGAAAACCGGCAGTTGTCTGAGCTGAGTTCATTGCGCAGTAGCATTGTACTAGAATGGCCAGGTAGCTGTGTACCCGCAGCATACATGTAACAGGTCATCCGCCGATGGGGGGAGGGGGGGTGGGGGGGGGTCTGGCGCCGGCCGGGGGGGTCTGAGCCAAAATTTTGGGGGAGGGGGTGGGCACTAAAAAACGATCAAAAATCGAGAAAAATCTCAATTTTTGGTCTAAAAATCGCCAAAAATCGCTAATTTGGACTGAAATACAGCTAAAAAGTGCTGTTTTGCAGGCGATTTTGGCAATTTTTGTGTGTGAAAGTGTAAAAAATTACAAAAATTTGCTCGAAAATTTACTTGCCAGAAAAATCGGAGGGGGGGGGTCGGTGAAATCGTCTCGGGGGGGGGGGGGGGGTCCCCATCCGGGGGGTCTGGCCTAAGTCGGGTGGGGGGCAGACCCCCCACAGACCCCCCCTGTTACATGTATGACCCGCAGATTGAGCCTGGGCGCGCACCATGCACGGACGCCGATCTGCCCCTGAAGAAACGCTGGAGTGCCTAACTGGCAATTCAACTGATTATTTGAGGGCAGAGGCTGCTCTGCTTGTCGATTACCTGGAGAAGAATCCTGCGGTGCGAAAAGTTGTAGATGAATCTGATCTGTAGTTGAAACAAGTGTCACTGACTGAACCGGTACACCTGCATCAGATTGTTAATCTGCCATGGGCTCAACAAATCTGAATGAAAAGCTATTTACGCGAGAAAGGGGTAGATTGCCTTTCCAGTGAAGAGATAGTTGATGTCTACAAACCCGGTTCTTAAACATAAACCACTTTCAAGTTGTCACAGAAGGAAAGGACTAAATTTGGCTTGTGTCTTTGATGATATTTCCATATTCAGATTGCAATATTATAGGCTTGTCATACAGATGTGTGAACAGTTGTTTTGCCTTTACTGTATGTCATGTTGTACTGCTAAAATAATATCACGATTACTCTAGCAGTAGATTTATACGTATAAATTGGCCTTCACTTGAATCTAAATAAACAGAAAACTGTAATGTAATACATGCATAGCATAGGTCGTCAGTGGCTGATTACAAAAAAAAACAGGCTCATAACTGCAACCCATCTCCTTGCTTTTCTTCGGCGCCGTTTCTGCTGTTAGTCAAAGAGAACATCGAGGGTAGCGTGCGGTGCGCTCGGTTGGTCTGATTCTCTGTGCCGCCGTACTAAAAAATCAATACTCTAATACATACCTCTCGCACTACTTGCTAGCGAAGCGACTTTTCTGTAATAGTTATGCCTAACCCATCATGCAATGAGAAGATTTTTGTGCTTCTCGAATCGATCGCGGAGAAACAGGAATCCCACTATGCCGAATATAAGGAATCGCTGGCAATGTCCCTGGCGTGCGCTCGTGTCAACAACTGACTTTTCGAGGCTTTACGGCCAGGAAAATCGCAGACACAGTGCTGTCTCGGGTCTTTAAGCTGTCGGACAAACTCGAACTTATCGTAATTTGCTGCGGCATTAACGACATCTCATGGTGTGCCACTAGAAACGGTGGCCAATTCTCTCATTCAGATTGCCAACTATTTTCAGGACAAAAAAGATTTTTATAAAAATGACTTTGCCGTTGTATCGCTCCCACTGGCCCCCAAGCTAAACGAGCAGATCGCACGGTGCAACAAAAAGTTGAAGACAAGATGTGACGCTATGTGACGAACTGTTAATCTTTTTGTCGGTATATATTCGAGACTGACTGAGGCCAAATTGTTGCCGCTAGAGCCCGACGAATGCCACTTCACCTAATTCGCAAAGTTAACCGAACGACGGCAAGCCGGAAGGGAAGGGAAGAGATGGCAGCCGCCGGGGGCCAGGAGAAGACGGCCGATCCAACGGATGATCAGTAATTTGGCTGTGTTGTTACGCGTATGTACTTATCTATCATGATGTTCAAGTTATTTTAGTTGAATCTAATTGTATTCGCTTAATTAGTTCGCTTTAGTTTGTCTACTTTTTCTAAGTTGCAGTTTATCAAATTGGTTTAATCGTCTGGGGCATATATTGTTTTGTCACGAGCCACTATTGGGCTAATGTAGTGTCACGATTTGTTGGTCCTTACGATTGGTGTGTAATTTGAGATTCTAGTAGTCTGGTCTCCCGACCGGGAATGTATCGGGTCTCGTGCAGTAGTGATAGTGATGGGTAGGTGAGTGAATAAACTTATGACTCTTCTAGAGTTTGGTCTCTAATTAAAAATCACACTTGAACAAAGAAACCAAGTCTAGGCTGGAGCTCTCGTCGGTTTCGTTCTAAAAAAACTACCATAAAGCGTCGCACACCGTGTACTAGCTGGATTGAATTTGTTTACTTAACGGTAGACGCAAATCATTATAATGACGAACGCAAACTTATAGTCTACCGTCCTATTTAAGCGATATCTGCCTGCAGAAATACAAGGTTTTGCTTTGCCCAATGACTAAAAAGATCACACTCAGTCCAAACAACTCCTGGACATTGTTCTGGATATTTACTGTTGCAGTGTAATCATACATGTAACAGGTCATCCGCCGATGGGGGGAGGGGGGTTGGGGGGGGTCTGGCGCCGGCCGGGGGGGGGTCTGAGCCAAAATTTTGGGGGAGGGGGGTGGGCACTAAAAAACGCTCAAAAATCGAGAAAAATCCCAATTTTTGGCCTAAAAATCGCCAAAAATCGCTAATTTGGGCTGAAATACAGCTAAATAGTGCTGGTTTGCAGGCGATTTTGGCAATTTTTGTGTCTGAAATTGTAAAAAATTGCAAAAATTTGCTGGAAAATTTACTTGCCAGAAAAATCGGAGAGGGGGGGGTCGGTGAAATCGTCTCGGGGGGGGGGGGGGTCCCCATCCGGGGGGGGTCTGGCCTAAGTCGGGTGGGGGCCAGACCCCCCCCAGACCCCCCCTGTTACATGTATGAGTGTAATCCAGCACGGTATTCTAGCAATAGCGGCATCTGGCGGGTTAACGCATTTAATAGCTCAACAGCGCGCAAGGGCCATCACCACCTCTGTTTCGGCACCGCACCTACCATGGCGGGGCTCCGCTCCGGGGACAGTTTGCCATACCGCACACTGAAATATTTTCAAATTCGATACATATACGTACTGTACATATTATGTGTCAGTTGACAACAGTGTAAAGCATATTAATTTAATCATAGCATAGACAGAGGCCACAGGTCAGACGTGCCTCAGCGTGGGGCTCCAGACGGGGTGCGGCTTGCCATGCTGCACTAGACAACGACCACATATCGGTGGATGCCTCAGGGTGGAGCTCCAACTCATTGCAAAATCGCATACGGTCCAGATTCATGGTAAGCAAAGTTAAATTGTTTCTACTATATATATATATGAAATACAAACGACATAATAGATCATGTCTTTCATAATTTATTTATATCCACACCATCCACCATCGCGGCAGCTCGACCATCGAGTCGGGTCTTGTTATTAGCAGTTTGATGTTAGACGCGTGCAAAGTTACACTGTGGCGCCTGCGTTTCGCTGCATAGTAAAATAACGTTATAATGCAAGCAAACCTTCACCTTGACACTCTCCATTCATTTTGGAACCATCTTACCGTATAGTTAGTTGCTCACTTCAGTTCTGCCCGTTGCGCTTGCAGAAGGGTGAGTAAGATCATAGTAGCAGTCTGCCGTAAGACCAGAGCAGTACTGGCAGCCGAATCAATGTCATGCTCACGTTGTGCAGATTCAGATTGTATTTAGCACTATTGTTAAATCTAAAGGCTCAAAGCGTCATGGAATCGATCCCTCTTGCGCTCATTTAATTCAGAATTCTCAAGGGCGTGTGTATTAGCGTTATGTAAACTTATACCATATATGCCATATATGGCATGACCTACTATATATGGTACCCCCACCTTCGGGGCCTGTGGTGGTACCATATATGGTACCACTACCCTCGGTACCGGTACCATGTATGGTCCAACGAGCTCTATTATCGAAAAGGAGCTCTGAATGGATAGAAATTTACTTGAATATATATCGCATAATTTAAAATTCATTCATTGCATTCAAACTTATATTTTCGATATCCTAGTTCAACAGGTTTGATTTTATTCAATTTGACAACAGGTTTGCTCTCATTCAATTTGACATCAATTTTTCACTGTTTTTTGTTTTGGTTCCTCTAGAATTTATATGCTATCTACACATAACTAGAAAACCCGTAAGAGTGCGCAGATGGCACACAACACGCCTTCCAGCTCTAAAGAAGAGGCTCTGTACAGCGCTGCGCTTCACAGTGGTTCAACCACTGATCATTACGAAATTCTAACGGGTTCCAGTGGTTGACACAGGTTCTAATGGGAGATACGAAAGGATTGGCGTTCTGTATGTTGCTCCTTTCCTACCACCACGTAATAATGTGCTATACCTTTCTAAACTCTTAATAAGATCTCAGAGGTCTCTAGTGTCATTTAGCATTTGAAAAATTGGAAACCCCTGACTTAAACGGCAACTGCGCTCTAATCTACACGTTCATCTAAGTGAAATTGAGAAAATGCAAGGCAATGGCTTCAAATCGTGACCGCGTGTACATGTACTGTACGTTAAAACAATTAAAATTATGGCCACTTAAGTGATTTTTGCACGTTAAAATTATGTAATAAAATCGCCAACGCATACCCCACCTTAATAAATAGTGGTCGTTTGACGAACCCCCTCCCTCCTCATTCCTTTAGGAAATTTTGCAAGCCCCAGCAACTAAACAATTGAGTCCTATACTAACCTTTTTTTGTTGCCTTTGCTACTAGCCGGCACACATGCTCGGTGTCAGTCTGGTCGGGTCCCAGTTACTGTTGTTTGGTATTGGGTTTTCCGTTTGTGTATGTGTATGTGTATACACATTTACCTTCAAATGTGTATGGTAATTTGTGTATACACATTCAACAAAACAATGTGTATTTTTGTGTATATTTGTGTATGTGTATTGTACTAAAAATGGAAATTTTTTGGTAGATTTTGAGCCAGAAATGCTAAGAAAATTAAATCTCTCAATGTCTGTTGCTTTAAACCTTGGATAGCTTTGAAATCGAGTTACTTAGGCCATTTGAAGGCTTTATCAGCATATCTACCGTTTATTAATGCAGCAAAAACATCGAAATTTTACGATTCTGTTCAAAGTTTTATCGACTTTTGCTGATCAAATACACATACACAAAAATACACATTTCGAGTATTGTTTGTGTATGGTAATGTGTATCTGAATTTTCAATGTGTATGTGTATGTGTATGTGTATACACATTGAAAAAAGAATGTGTATTTTTGTGTATGGTAAATGTGTATGTGTATACACAAACAACAGTAGTCCCAATGGTAGCTGTCCCCTTTCCATATGTCCCAACACGTGCGGTTGCTATTGTAGCTTTTAGGTGCAACGGCAGATCCAGTCGGTTCCCATTTACCTACTCGCTGTCACCAGCTTTCGGTGGCCTGGGTTCGGCTTTGTGCCGACGACCAACTCTTTGCGGAAGAAATTTGCCGCGCTGAGAGGATGAACGCACGATGTCGTGCACAGTGGCTTTGCGGCCTAAACCACTACATCAACTGTACCGGCCGTATAACAGATTGCATTTGATGTTAATTTGGACGATTGAATGGTCAACTAGCTAACTGTTTACGTACTATTATTTCTGCCGTGTACAGGAGAAAAATTAACAGTTTACATAACGATGTTACATATGATGTATTGTACGTTGCTCCTTTTTTTGGCCAACTGGAACATTGCACAGAGACATGGAGACACGACACGATGTATACTTTCCATCTTGGCTTCAAATTTTAACATTAAAATGTTGCTTGCATGGCATGCGCTTTGGCGATTTTCCTGAGATGAGTTTAATTTATAGACTTGGTGAACCCTTAATTGTCTGCGCATTTGGCGAGGTGTTCTCTTCGACCGCCTTTGTTGCAGTGTCAATCAGGTTACTGAACTGTTCGTCCGACAGGGTCAGCGACGGCGGAGCAGTGGCAGTCATCTTTTGTACGCGCAGCTGAGCGTTTTCTTGTTCAAGTACAAGCAGACGCGACTCCAAATCAGCCAAGAAATGGATGGTATCTGCTCCATTGAAGTTGCTGATCAAACCAAGAAATGACTCAGCCCACTTTTTGAAAAAAAATAGTTCTACTCGGTAGCACAACCCGGGATGAACTAGACGGCGCCGTTTTCGCACCCTCATCCGACTCCTGCTCGGGTTAAGCGGGCTGGACTGGACTACTGTTGATTCGGTATACCGAAGCCATACTGAAGAATGGGTATTTTTGGGAATACCTACCCAATAAATACCTACCCATTCCAGGTATTTTAATAAATACCCTTACCGGGTATACAGATTATTTTGGGAATACCCAGGTATTTAGGAATCGGTATTTTTTGTCCAGCTTAGTGCATTTTTTATCGAAAATTCCCTATGATCACGCTGTCTTCTCTGTAATTTTGCATTTTTTAGGCATGCAGAAACACATTCTATTACGATATCCCTCCAAAACATCGAATTTAACGGATTTGTAGTTCTCTGCCTTAGCCCAAACTTTATCGTTAGAAAGCGTCGGGCACTAGCCGGTCGAACGGCCCAGCCGTCCCCTTGATCTGCCTGTTATTGTTCTGTTCGGACTTACTAATAAACTATAACTACAACAGTTTTGGCTTAACTTCACACTGCTCCTTAATAATCGAGTCTCTATGTACTTGATGTGCAGTGCAATCACAATAAACAAAATAGCCCCACATTTGGTCTCTGCTCGTTAGATCTCCATACTATACACTAGCAGGCCTTAAAACTACAGTACAATGGAAGAATTTCTCTTAGCCAAAATTATTTATAGTAAAATCCAGTAAAACTAAGAAATAATTTTAAAAATTCCTAAAAAGCGTAAATGCCATTGCTTTTGATGGATTTTCTAGCATCTGACCTTGGAAATGACTAAATCCATGGCCTTGTAAATGGGAAATTCAGTGTTTTGACTTTGTAAAACATTTTCAGCAAATACCGAATAAATACCGGTATACCGGTATTTTTGCAAATACCTACCCATACCGAACCGATTCCTGGGTATGCCGAAAAATACCTACCCATACCGAAACCGAACCGATTCCTGAAAATCCCGTACCCAAACAACAGTAGACTGGACGCGCCCGTTTCGGTGCCTGGTGGTCGGAGGGGGATATTGAAAGGCCTTCTTTGTCCGGCTTCTCTTAGAGCGCATGTCTGACGCAGTGTCAGGGACCAGAACAAAAGAGCACACATGAGAATCGTAAAACTAGACAGTGTAAAGCGTTGGCCTGTCGAACACGCTACCAAATAGAAACAAAGTGAAGTGCCGGGAACTGGTCGACGGCCGGCTAAATAGGTGCCGGTCAGTGCCGCTATAGGTCGGCGGCGAACGCTGCGCCTCTAGGCAGGAATTCGAAAGTTTTTTAGTGCGGTAAGGTGTTATAAACATATTGCATGAGCGAAGTGTTATAAGGCAAAGGACGCTAAAGGGAGCAACATCTCCTGTTTTATACAGTTTTGACTCCCTGGCTCAAACACTACTGTTCGAATAAATCTTCACAAACAAACAGCTATGTTTGTATCGCACACAATTTTCATGAAATTAGCTTTTGAATTTGGGAGTCCACGATTAGGCGCTCTTGAGGTGAAAATTGAGGCTTTGTACATAGTTGGCTATATGTTTAGAATGTAGCCTGTAAAAGGTAGTTGCTATGGTTGGACTGATATATGCAGTATGCATGTACAGGGTGTGTCAAAAAAAAACAACCCAGCAGAGTTTTTGCTGTAGCAACCGCAAATCTCAACCGATTTGAATGATTCCTGCTTTAAATGAAAGATAAATAAATTCTTGAAAGACTGGTGAAGGCCCTATTAAGATACGATGCTTAGTTCCTGAGATATTTTCCTTCAAACTCAAAACAGAGATTTTGGCAGTGAACAAGAGCGATTCCGTTGCACTTCACAACAAAACAGATTCCTACTGCTGAGGGGCAACAAGACTTTTACAAATTAAGTAACCAAGCATGTGTGGCACCAGAAAAACCTCGTTACGTTAGCCCTGAGCAGTAGGAATCGCTTTTATTATGAAGTGCAACAGAATAATAAAAATCGCTCTTGTTCATAGCCAAAATCTGTTTTGAGTTTGAGTGCAAATATCTCAGGAACCAAGCACCATATCTTAATAAAAGCTTCACCAAACTTTCAAGAATTAATTTATCTTTCATATAAAATAGGACTCACTGAAATCGGTTGAGATTTGCGGCTGCTACAGTAAAAAATCTGCTGGGTTGTTTTAATCCTAGCTGTGCACTGCCAAAATCTCTGTTTTGATTTTGAAAGCAATTATCTCAGAAACTAAGCAACGCATCTTAATAAAAGCTACACCAGTCGTTCAAGAATTTATTTATCTTTCATTTAAAGCAGGATTCATTCAAATCGGTTGAGATTTGCGGTTGCTACAGCAAAAAATCTGCTGGGTTGTTTTTTTTTGACACACCCTGTATATTGTATAAAGTTATTTATTTGTTATATATGAATCCATGCATATATGCATCGTTATTGGTGTGTATATTTCTCTCAGGTATAGCGGCCAAATGTGCTATGAGTCAAATGGTATCTTTGAGGGAAAACCCGTGATGGTGGCGTAGGAGTTTAAAATTTATGCGATGAAAACGGTGCATGATTGAAATATTTCGGTGGCCGGTGCATGATGAGATTTTTCCGTTCACTAAAATTGCGTGATGACTGTTTATACAGTGTCATGTAGAGGGAGATCAAATGGCTGATGGAATGGATTATCTGTGGCCCGTGCGGGAAGCGTAAATAAATGCCAACTAAGTGGGGTGTAAAGTGGGTAAAGTAAAGTAAGTAAGGTAAAGTGTAGTAGCTGGCCCTTTTAAGTCATGGACCCGTGCAAATCTGACAGAGGTTTGCAACATCAAATATTGTGATGTATACCAATTGGTGCACGGTGTGGTAAATAGTAACGGATATATGCATATGCAATATGATGCTAAAAAGCATGTTCGAATTGTGGTTGAGGAAGAAGTGTCGATATTGTGCTAGTGGCTGCAGTAAAAAGCTTTGATACGTGTGTGGAGGAAACATACTCAATACACTGAAATCGTCATTGCACTGTCATGAAAATATTTTGTGTTGAGTATTCCATTATTTGAAGATGAGGCATTCCTGTAGTTTATGCGCCTAAATTCAAAACGGCCCTATATCTATTGCTTCCTTACAAATTATTGATTATCTCGATTATGGGAATCATACCCCCTTTTAGAAAAAAATTTTTTCAACTTTCTCCTCCTTAAAATCTTAGTTGGCCCCATGGTTAAACCCCTTACAAAATATTGATTACAAAAAGAGGGGAGAAGGGGAGGAAGGTAGTGAGGTTACAGTTAATCTGTTTGACATTGCCAACTTTGAAACGGTCATATCTCGCTTGCCTTTGAAGCTAGAAGACCCTCTTAAAAGCCCTCTACTTTAATACAGTGGGGATTGCAGGGGGTAACGAAACCTGCTCTTTCGACCTAGACAGGTTAGAACTCTTCGGGAGACTAGATAGTTAGGATTTCAAGTTTTCGAGATATTTTACTTTTGTGAAGGGGTACTTTTAGTCTTTATATTTGAGACAACATTTTGTGGCCATATTCGAGCTTACTTAGAGTCTCTAGGGGTTCTTTTATGGTTGAAAACAGAAACCCCCTGTGCTTACCGTTGAAAAGACAGGCCCGCCCTGTGCGTACAGTATACTGATGCACTCTAGGGGTTTGAAAAGACAGACCGTACTGTGCGCACCGTATACTGATGCGACTCTGTGGAATTCTCTCGTAGAGAGTGGCAATTTGTAATACTTCATAATAATAGGCAATTCAATCAGACAGGCAGGTGCAGCGTTTGTGTACTATACAGTATGTACATATTTCCTGAGTCAGGTGTCATACATGTATGCATGTTTGCTTGTTTTTGTGCTACGTACGTGTGTACGTTCGTAGAGCGCATCCAACAGATATTTGCATAAGCGCTTGCGTCCGCTCAACTCTTCACGTTTTGACTGTTGCGGTTTATTGCCAACTATCCTTGCGCGGAATGGCAGGACGACCTAACCCACCTACCAGGTCCAGTAGGTCGCATGACGGGTATGCAGCTCTCTGGGTTTCGGGTTAGTTTGCGTGAATTACACAATCTAACAGCCAGCAAAGAGCAGACACTAGTTTTCTGTGTTCGTCTGGGACTGATTGGTATCGCAAGCACTGTGTTAACTGTGGAGAGCCAATGAGTTTGTGTAAGACTAATCGGTCTCTGAAGGAGTTCATTGGAGGTGCTCTCACTGCAATCATAGAAAGACAGTGCGCTCTGGATCGCTCTTGAAAAGTCTCACCTGTCCATTGAAGTGATCCTAGACTTCATCTATTGGTGGGTGTTGGAGGTGAAATTGGTAAGTCTCATTATCGGGGTAGGCCTGCAGAACAATGTAAGCTAAACAGTAACAGGGTGATCTGGGTGTTTTCCCATTCCTAGGCCAGGAGTTAAGGAGAATAAACTGCTGAGGCTGACATAGGGGTAGGCTTATGGTTAGGCTTGAGTTTAGGCTTCCGATATCCACAATACTGGATAATTTCCAACAGGACTGTAGCTATGGTTTCAATAGATTACATCCATTGAAAATATGTTAAAGTACAACCAGTATTTGATGTAGCGTTTGCAGGATCAATGATATACGTATAGGCAATACATTTGTGTTGCAGGCAGTCGTTGTAGAGCAATTGGGCATTGATGAGAAAACAGGTATCGACTGGGCCAACTTTTGCCGAGACACATGCAAACAGTATGTCACCGATCACAAACAGCCAATCGCCGGAGTGGATGCTCTCGGATTGGTTGCGGTTGAGGAGGTTGAGATCGATGAATTTCTGATCACAGTGCCGGATCGAACGGCTGCCACCTGCAACGGCGATTCAGCATGCAGGAATTTATGCACTGTCGTGCCTTTCTGGAGCATGTGCGCGAGTTGTACATCGACTCGTATCGCTCTCAGCTGTTTCCGCGAGCTCAAATGGTTATTGACTTTGTCAATCACTTGAACATCCCCCTCCTGGCTCCAGACTACCTATACCTTGAAGCTATCGGTAGTCACACAACTTTTAGCGGTGAGACGTACTGGCCTGTATACCACCAGATTCGACAACTCGGGTCGCATCCCGGGCTTTGTGGTCGGAGGACAAGGTAAAAAAGCAAAATTTGCCGCAGCATTTGTTATTTAGTTAGGCTACGTAATATGTCAAATATGGCGACTCGTGGCCTGTCGCTCTGACGGCTTTGTGTTACTGGGGCGATAAACTTTGTGACTTTGAGTTTGTGATCAACAGAACTCGCTTTGTTATTGTCTAGTTTGGTGTACGTGCGAAATTTATTAAAAGCAAAGTTTTGATGTTTTGATTCGTCTGCTTGTACTTGATTTTATGGCAGTTGTTTTGCGACTTCATGGATGGCTGGCTAATCGGTAATTGTTTCAGCCTAGAGATGCTAATATAGGGAAAATGTGTGATACCGCAAACTGGTTTACGTGTTTTAAATGTTGGATTATTTGGCCCCATGAAAGCTTATTCTGCGGATAGGCAAGCTGGGTTTAATAAAAACACAAAGAAAATCACGGTGACCGTCGGTAGCAGGTTGTTAGTTTCAGAATATTAGAAAATTTTCGGAAGCTTCCTTTCCTGGAAACTGCCTGAAAACATGCAACTATGGAGGGATGGAAGAAAATGTCTTGCGACTGACTAGATTATTAGCAACCGGTGTAGCCCAACCTGCGGCCACCAGAGCGTCGCTGATATCCACTCCCACTGGCTCGGTGACCAGTTCCACCTGCCACACGGCGTCCTTACTCTGGCCGACAAATGTACAGCGCCGGGGTTTGTTGTATTCTGCGAGCTCGTTGAACAGCCCTTGACGTGAACGGCGTGCCAGATGCTTATAAAACTGGCGTCAAAGGGGGGTTGTCGAAGCTGGTTGTTCAAAACACTGTGTCATACCATTGCCAACAGGTCTCTTGACATCATAATCAAGGGCGTTCGTATTGGCGAAGCTGCTAAAAAACTTTGCGTGAAACTGAAGATGTGTTTGAGAGATAATGTGGTTACCAGGTCAGAAATCAACTCCACTGAAGTACTCCACACGCACGACTTTTTGACTTTGATGAGTCCTCCTGTCTTTGCCCGTGTTCCAAAGTACAGTGTGGTTCTCCCAGAGGATGCAATAATGGTCCTGGACTTTAATATCGAATGGTAAAGTGAGCTCGAGAATGACAACCGTGAAATGATTAACTTTCTTGCTCGGCATGGCCTGATTAATAACTAAATGGTGTGTCACGAACCATCAACAGCAACGAAACCCGCCTGTCTGATTGAACGTGCATCATTAGTCAAAGACCCACAGTGGTCTGTGGACTTCAACGTATGCTGTTGCATTGTATGCTAAGTGTTATAAAGTTGACAATTTTTGTAACCCCTTTTGCGCCCCCTAGCTCACCTAGAACCCCCAAACCAGTTTTTTATTTCAGAGAAATGTTGCGCTATCAATTTACCTGCTGTTTGGTGTGGGCTCAGACGGGTAGCATGAGGAAATTGAGGTCAGATAGGACACACTTTTACTCAGGTCGAAAATTTCCAAGTCGGTTTGGCACTGCTGCGGAAAGCTTTTGGGACTGCTGAGACTAGCACTGCAACAGATAATGACAAAATACAGGAACACGTAGATGAGATGACAACTACTTGCCAGACAGACAGGAGACAAAGCAGACAAACGACTTACCTATCGCCCGTCTGCTATAAGCTCCGCCCCTTGACCTCCTTGCCCCAATTGCTAAGACAAGCAGTGGAACACGTTTAGCTCTAAGCCACATTGCAATAAGAAACTTGTGTATCTACCGTGTTTATTCTCTGGAACCTTAGGGGTTGCCGAACGCGGCTTATTTCTGTGTCAAGCTTCCTGTGATATGTGGCTTATTGGAGGGCGTCCGGCCGAGCTAGGAGGGGCGAAAGAGCCGACGGCGATAAATTTATTTCCTTCTCAAATGTTTTTTACCAAACATTCTTATCTTCTTCCAAGGTCAACTTTTGAGTCCCAACTCTCATTAATATGAAAGATTAGTTGAAAATTTTGGTCCACCATAGAGTAAACAAAAAAGTTCTGAGAAGAAAATTTTTTTAATCATATTTGGCAAAAGTTTCTTAAAGTAGTCTAGAAGTACTCTAAAACACCAATTTTTAAGTCAGAATTCGTACGTGAAAAATTTCATTGGTGCTTTCATTCGCTCTTTGAATTTATTAAATAGTCCGTAATGGGCGTTTTTATCTGATGTCGTACATCAGGAAACAGTGGTTCCCATTCCACAGCAGCATTTAGACGGTCTCCACCACGTCAATTTCAGTTTGGCACAGTTCCATCTTGACGAAAAATATGCCAAAAAACCTTTTTTGTGATGTAGGTCAATAATTCGACCCAGTTCTCGTCAGTTTGGGAGGTCTTCTCTTCTTTAACTACTACATCCTTTTTGTCTACTTGCCAGCTTGGTGGAGATGCTTCTGGAATTCGTGATTCTTCAATTTCCGCTGGTGGAGCTTCTTGTTCTTCAGGTTGAAATTCCTCGATTTCTTGGTCACCTTCTGGGACTTGTTCTTCTGGTACTGGGGCTCCTTGGTTTAGTGTATTTCCTTGCAAATGGGGCTGCAATTTTGCGGCCAAGGTTCTCTCTCTGTTTACCACCAACATAATTCTGCTGATGCTTCTGGGATCCGGGGATCCAATTGCAGCAATGTGAGCCGACTTATGTTTTCGGCATCTGAGGTGCTCCTGCTGCACAAATTTCTTCTTGGTCGCACTTGTGCCTCTGCGAAAGTTCACCCAGGAGATCTTCAACAGCAAACCCCACTCGATTGTCGCCATAACACGGCATCGAAAGGTATTTGCGTACTACACTAAAGGTCGCGGTGACGATGTCACATTGTTGATTGATGCAGCTACGTGCGAAAAACGTGATCGTGTTCTGTTGCTAACGGTGGTGCTTCGACGCGCCAGCTTTTACTGCCAACGCCAGAACTGATGAATGAACAATCCGCGCCGTTCGCTGGTATGAAGCCCCGCTGAGTGATGGTTTGTTCTTGATGCGTATGTTCTAGATAGACTATGAATTTATTATGAGCCAAGCATTTGTGCGTTTGTTTTGAATTTACGGATTCCTAGCCTATTATTTTTGAATAATCCGAACTGAGCCTGATCCGAAGTAAAAAATTAATCACTTAGTTAGTTCATTACTGTTTACAGGTACAATCGTGTTTACATAAGGGAATTACACTACTAATTTCTTGCTTATATTTCACTTTTCACTGTTATTTACTAGTGGATTTTTATTTTACTATTTACTAAATTTGCAACAAATTCAGCTGTTCAATTTAATTTTTATTTTTGTTCTACTACCAAGCAGCTCCGATTTTACTAATTTCCAAGCGTATGACCCCCAAGCAAGATCGTATCAGTCTGTCGGAATCTATGGCGCAGTTAAGAAGGTTAATGATTTACCGTTGGTTTATATAGCGTTCTTGCTGAGGTCTTATTAGAAATGCTTTACTAAATGCAATTTTCCCTTAATTTTACGGAAAAGTAAGGGAAATTTTGAAGACGCATGCCGTTTTCCTCTAAAAATGGCATTTTTATGGTAAAATCACACTCTAAAGCGGATTTCTAATGGAGTCCATCAGCCCATTTTTTTGTTGGCACTCGGTTATGGGGAGTGTGGTTATAACTTCAAACGGTTTTGGAGCATTCCAAACAGGTTCTCATACACAAGGTTGACTTGTTCTGTTGTGTAAAGTAAGGTGGGTAATAATCAATCACGTCAACTACCATAACCCAGATATCGCTGGGATAAGTGTAATTCGTCCGCCCGAAAAGCCAACGAGCTGTCTGGTAGGTAAGTATCAGGACTTTAAAAGGTAGAATTTGTGTCAACTGTTGTATTATGAGTATTAATTCCGAGGGTCCACCATTTCCTTGCATCAATTTACGAAAAATATATACTTTATTTTATTTGACCGTATTGTTTGATTTACATTTATTTTGTGTTTTTCCAGATGACTGGTTAACAAATTAAAGTGTAATACTCGTGTCATGAAGTGGTCGAGATATCGAATTTAACTTTTTTAATCGAATGGTTATAAATCATCATGAAATGTTATTGTTGTCGGCAGACATGGACTAGCATTTCGGCTCAGTGGTGTGGAATTTTTAATTCCTGAGGGCGAGGTGGCAGCGCTTTTACGCTTTTAAAGTCAGAATTTTTGGCTAAAACCACAAGAACAAAAACCAGCGGAAACTCCAGAATCACGCATTCCAGAAGCAATCTCCACCAAACTCGGAAGTAGACAGAAAGCATGAAGTAGTTTAAGAGAAGGCCTGCCAAACTGACGAGAACTGGGTCGAATTATTGACGTACACCAGAGAAACAATGAAATAATAGTTTGGCATTGTACGTTGGATAAGAAAACTTTTGGTAGCTATTAAAGCTTGATTGCAAATGTTTGTGCTTGCTAGAAAACCTTCCTTCAATTGTGGGGGGAGGACTGTAAGAGATTTAAAGTAGCCCCCATAACTAGCAGGGCGCCGATAGCCTTGAAATAACGGAACTACATTGGTGGAACCTGTTTATTTTAAAGTAGAACGTACAGCTCAATTTATTTATAAGGCCGCCGTGCCAGTGATTCTCGCAGTCAGTCCTCTAGTAACTTTCAAGAAGCTAATGCGTACTTATCGGAGCCCCACATAACTACAATGTCGTACAACCCCGAAACCGCGCCCACACGGTGCAGAGGATGGCAAAGTTCGGCAAGACCTATGCACACGATTACATGGTCACGTTTTGTGACAATTTGCTGTTCTTGCATGGTAAAAATATTCTGAAATTGTATTTGTACTTCTTCATATTTTTTTTGTTTTATAGGAATCTGCATCCACTTCCTGAAGATGACGCTCGACTCCGTCTGGAGTGCATTGGAACACAACCGTGCGCGTTCAGTGAGACTACCAGTAGCTCTGCAGCCAGCACAGAAAAAAACGTTTGTCCCACAGTGGGCTTTATAGGCTTGCCGCAGGGCTGGATAATTGTCACTGATGAAGTGCACCCCTTAGAAGATTTGGGAAGATTGGATGAACAAGAATTATGACGCAAGAAAACCAACCACTCCGTCGGCAGTTTGTAGCGTTGTTAGTAGTCTGTGCTGTTATCTACTATAGCAGTCTTGCTATTATTTACTTTAGCAGCTATAGCAGTTGCTGGAGAGGTTTCTGCTAAATTTATAGCTAGCGAGCCGAGCTTTAATCGAATTTGTAGTTGTTTGTAGCAGAGAATGATCAAATTTCTGGTCATAAGTGTGCTCAATCTTGCCATTGGCTCTGTGCAATCAAACAATTGCACAGAAGCATGCAGGCGCGATCCAAGTTGCATTTGTGGCACTTAAATTTGGCCAACAGTTCAAGTGCATGCACTTTCGCTGTTGACATTGAAAAAAAGGTAGCAGAGCAAGGGAAGACAACGGCAATGGATCATCTCTACTCTGTCTGCGACGATTTGATTTCCCTGACAGGCAGCAATTTATGATTCGTTAACAATTAGTACATAACTTCTAAATCACAAAGCTCCTCTCCCGCTAATTACCCACTTGACAAAAACTAATCATTATGGTGGGGAGGGGTTGGCGTTAAGCTTTACGTCGCCGCACGGTTCAATTTGTGCACACGCTCAAGAGCGACACGGTTTTGCGCTGTTGTTCCACGTCTTCACTGTATTGTTTTAGTCTTTTGTAAAATAGCTGGAATAGTTTTGTCTTTCTAACCTTATAGTTGTCATAAAATAAAATAGTACCAAGATGAACCTATGACAAAGGTGCAGTGCAAGACATGAGTTAAATCAGCTCACCAAACAAAGTGAAGTGATGCTTAGTAGACGGATTATGGTTAGAGAACGAGTGCGTGTCATTTGAGCATCCATCTTGTGCACAGGTTATCTGTTGAATTGAACATTTTACAGACTTCTATATATGAAAGATGTAGAGTTGCAATTGGGCTGGATTTGGCGACACTGAGGCGCGGCCTGGAAGAGTGGGTCTGGAGACCAATACGGATTGTTTAAACGATTCCTACCACATCATCGCCCTCAAAAGACATTTGGGACTGCCTACATGTCCACTAATTAGATTAATTTATTACTTTTGCTATGGTGATTTGACAGCTATGGTACTTATCACTTCCCATCTTATACTAGACAACTGCACACCTTTTGACTACTTAAGATAATTCAGCTATATCTGATCAGCACCACTGCGCATGCGGTATAAAAGCATGTTAGTACATGCGAGATAACACACTCAATAAACACTTTGTCTACACGGAGTCAGTAGAGACTGGGCGGTCAGAATCGGATTGCCGCTACAGTGAAGATTAGTTGTCACTAAAAACCCAGAGCACAAAGTCAATTACTCCAAAGATTTTGTTTAATCCTCTTTGTTGGCAATCATTCCTTGAGTGGAGAGGTTGTATGGGCAGTTAAATTCTGTTCATTGCTGTCCAGTGTCGGTGTCACATCGTTGATGGATGCAGCTACCTGCGAAAAACGTGATCGTGTTCTGTTAGCTAACGTTAGGTCATTACTTTACAATTTCATGCCGAAACAATGGCGCAAACGTGTTTACATAAGGGAATTACACATACTACTTAGACTTGGAAATGGGTTACAGAGTACATTATTTATAATTTGTGAAAAAGAACACTATTGTGTTATTGTAAGGGAAATTACCATTGTAACGTTTAAAAATATCATTTTCAAAAAAACGGGGGAGGGTGAAGAGTATAAAACGGGGGAGGGCTGAAGAGTATAACTTACGCAACGACTTTGGAAACTGGTTTGGAAAGACAAATAAATTCAACGCACTTTTGACGTGTGAGTGGGTTACTGAACGGTTGATCATTGAACTTGGCTCTCTTATAGTAAAAGTCTCAAGTTGTTTGTTTGAATACTTCTGCCTCCAACACGACACTTTCACACCAACAACAGAAAGCGCTTATAGTCGTACACGCTTTATAGAGAAGCAACCATTCCAGAGAATGATGTCCAATATAGGATGGTTGCCAACTGTCCGGATATAGCCCCTGGTGATCATTATTAGACTACTAGATCTCTGGGATATAGTTGTCTTGTATTATGTAAACAAAGAATTGTTGTTGGTAGATGACTGCGATCCATGGAAGGACGAAACGCTGACACGCCAGACTTTCTCAGGTGATTATTGGAGCCTACGCAGTATAGGGGCATCGAGAAAACATCGGGAATCAGTCTAGATAACAAGGCGAAGAATTTGACTTACTTAGTTATATTAATTTAGTCATCTCACATTGGTAGCTGTAATTTTGCACTGTGAAAAACTAACTTCCAAATTGTTTGTCACTACCTTTAGCAGCAGTACTGTTGCTAAGTAAATTATAATTTTAATTTTAATTATATTTTTTAGAAATTTACTAATACAAGTAAATTAGTTGGTAAGTAAATTATAATTAAATTAAATTTCTACAAAAAGAGGGAAAGTTAATTATAATTATAATTTGTAAATTATACTAACCAAAAATAATTTACTTAATTTACTTAAAATATACTTAATTTGCTTACACACGCCTAGCTATTGCTGCACTTTTTGGCAGCATGCTAGTGCTGCGTGAGTGTCTGCTTTCATGATCTATAATCTACACCTTTCAATGGCTAACCATACCTACAGTGCAATTTTCCGTCCGCCCATCTACTGCCTTTCGTCTTTGAGCTTGCTTCTCTTAATCTCCCACAAAACAAACTACTCCAATTTATTCGCCAAGCTAAGAGTGGATATTAGGTACTTTTCAGCCAGTTTTGCTATGCGATAGCATATGTTCAGTCTCACAGGCATTGTCTGTTGTGGATGCCAGCAGAAACTGACTGGAAACAAACCCATTTGAGGTTGAGGTTGAGGTTCTAATTCTGACGAACTGTCATTATTACTGTTGACAGACATGGGCTATCATTTCGGCTGAGGGTTGATAGATTATCAAATTCTGAGGGGGATGGCTGAAGGGTGTAGCGGCGGGTGATGGGGGTTGAGAGATGGTAAGTCAAAAAGTCTGATTTTTCGCTAGAATTAAGGTATTTTGGCTTATTTTTTGCTTAATTACGTTGAAATAGTTTCAAGTTTCAAGTTTTCAACTTTATTCGCTACCCAAATAGACTAGTCTGAGCTAATTCATACCTAAACCTAGGCACACATTTATCATAATATTCTTCCAAAAATCCTGAAGGACGTAGCGGTAGCCTGAGGGGCTGTAGGTCAGAGCTTGAGGCGGGTAAACCCTCTCGCCCCCAGGTCCCTTTGTCTATGTCTCTTTTTGCTTAACCTGTGATACCCTCGTTTTGTTTTCATTCTAGATAACTGTTGTAGCATCCTTTATTAGATGGAAGCCAAGCTGAAGGTGTTAGCCGCCAAAATCAGGCCTATATTAAATATACTTTATGTACTTAATTTAATTAAATGTGGTAAGTAAATTATAATTAAATTAAATTTCTCTCAGATATGGTAAGTAAATTTTAATTTAATTATATTTCTCTGGGCATGTGGTAAGTAAATTATAATTTAATTATATTTAAAATAAATTTACTTAGCAACAGTAAGCAGCAGTTGTTTTTGAATGCTCACAAATTTTGTAATGGAAACAGCTGCGGCAACGTTGTAGCGGTCCGAATAGAAATTTTTTCTCCTATACTTTGTCGATGATTTTAGTTTGCCCAGGTAGGCCCTTTTTTAAAGTTCTTGTCTTGAGTAGCTTCTGCCAAGTATCATTTATGTCTCCGTCCACCGTTTCCTTGGCTGGCGTCCGACTATCCAGAATAGCAGCACTAGTTTCCTAGCGTTCTGAAGTTGAGGCGGTTGGCGGTGATGGCGTTGAGTGAGAACCCTCGAATTTTGACGGCGTCTATGAACTTGCGGTCCTTGGTTGACCAAATATGTAGCCCGTACTGCTTGGGGCCGCCTGAAACACAGTAAAATTTGGAATAAAGCCAAATACGCCTACAGTGTAAATAATAAAGTAAAAACTCTACCAGACACAAAATGGCTGAAGTAGCTGACGGGACCGTAGCAGCTGAGCTCGTCGTCATATCACCCAGGAAATCGCCCGTTGGTGGCTGGTATATGTTTTGCGGTCGTGTGAGCTAAATTATGAAGTCTGAAATTAGAGAAATAGACACCAGCAGTAAAGAAAATCTAAATAATTGTGTCAAAGTAGAGAACTCTCTCCTCTGATGTGGTCGACGTGGCTGTACAGTTTGAGGCGCACCTGGTCGGTTGTGTAGGCGGTGATCACGCTCTTGGTGTGCGGCAGGGCCTCCACGAAATCATCCGCTTTCTAGTAGATAACGGCCGCCAAGGCACGGCAGACACCTCAATGACCGGGTCGTAAATCGTTCCGAAGTAGCTGACTGGCTCAATGAAGTACTGTTATTTTACTATAGTATAGTAAAACCAAAATTAGTAATACTAGTGGTATTTTACTAGTAGTAAAATAATAGTAAAAAGTAAAATTATGAGCCAATAGTAAAGTAAAAATTAAATTAAATTACCAAGCAGGGTCAATAGTAAAATCGAAATTTTACTACTATTTTACTAGTTTTTGGTGAATTTCAGGAAAAATCTTGATCAATTTTGCACTAAAACATGTGTGGGTGCACTTTCGTGACTCAAATTTTACACATTTTGTCTTTAAAAATCTGGAAAGCCTCGCACCATGATCAAATTCAGCAACTTTTTGACACCAAAATCAATCAATTATAATCTTGGCATCATTGATGGAAAATTCGGCCCTATAACTAGTAAAATCATAGTAAAATAGTAGTAAAATATGTAAAATTATTAGTAAAACAAAAATTAGTAAAATCGGAGCTGCCTGGTAGTAAAACAAAAATTAAAATTAAATTAAAGGGCTCAATTTGTAGTAAATTTAGTAAATAGCAAAACAAAAATCCACTAGTAAAATAACAGTACAATGAAGTACTGTACTCCAACTGGTCCAGGTTGTTGCGCTGGCCGAACTTGTCCCCAAAATTGAAACAAAGTAAACACAGAAACCTGTTCAGGCACAGCTTTTCCAACTGTCGGAAAGCTCCATTCTTCTCTATTTTGGCCAGGTCTAGTAGAATTCCCTCGGTCTTGTGGTAGTCTCGTATGTACGGTTCGCTGGCGGCCTCTGTCTCGACCCAATCTGGCCATGCGGATGCCTCCTGCTTGACTTTGAAAAATGTGTTCATGTACTCGGTGAACAGGCCCGTTTCCGTCTCGGCACCGGTGTGCTTGGACCACAGCTCTTAATGCCACACCTGTAAAAATAGAAATGTACTAGTGTCAAAATCGCAAACAAACGAAGCTCAAAACTTGGGAGTGGGTGTGGGACAGAGCCGGTTTTACAATTGCCGCCGGAGTAAAGGGTTAGACGGTTTGATGGAAACATCAATTCGATTCAAAAGACTACAAGCACCAAATATGGCTTCTAGAACAATTAACTGTTATTTCTCCTACTGAAAAAAGTACCTGCGAAAAACCTATATAGATGGCAAAACGCCAGCATGAGCCCCAGCCAAACTATATCAAAAGCCGAGGGTGACTTGAAATGCAAGTATCAAAAGCCGGAAACTGTTTATGATAAAAAGCGGCCCGTGTGACAATTTATTTGCAATAGTTTATCAGGTAGTGAAGACACGTACAAAAACCGAACCGCGACGCCACTCGGTTTTTGCGAGCCTTCAGTACAATTTAATCAAAATATTCCACCAATGTGTAAACTACTTATGTAAACAAATGGTCCATGGGACAATGAATACATACTGTTTACAAACTGTTTATGAAAACAAAAAATATATAACTCTAATCTGCTCAGGGGTTTCAAGCAACAATTTGCTTCTGCAGCGAAAATAATATTTTCTAGCATCAGTCTCAACTTTGGTAATGATAATTTATACTAGTATCTATTAGGCATGTTGAGACCGTCATGTCAAAATATGTGTCAAGTCGATTTACAACGTTCTAATGAATACAGGGTGAAATGTCGAAATATGCCTGCAGCGCCAAGTTGTTGGTTGAAGGGAGAAAGAATGCTGTATGGCACACTGTTTTGCAGATGCATTCAGAGAAACTCGTCAACCTCTGTCAATTGATGTCAAAGTGGTGGCTGTAAGGTGAGCGTCGCCCAGACCGTGATTTTGACGATTTTTTTCGCTCACACTGCTGCTCTTTTCCACCCGGTCCTACAACTCTTTAGGCAGCAGCCATCAAGAGGCGTCCGGATGCATCGCAAATGTAATGCCCTCGTCGTCATCGTTCATAAAATATATTTCTAGCTTTTCTTTCCGCGCAGCGCTGAACAGAAGAAAATTTTCCTGCCACTAGGTTTTTTAATTAAATTAAGATTGGTCATATGCACTCTGCTTCAGCACTATCTGATGTCCTTATCCATGTCAGCCATCATCATCAGCAAAGCCATCACCAGCCGTATCTGACTACAGAGACATACAGGTTTCAAGAACTTGATTAGCGAATCAAAGTCAGTCAGTTCTAAAATGGCAATAACAGAGGCGCGCTCTAATGCTAGAACCCGGCACTGCATCGATTAATCTGGGCGCAATCTATGGTTACCTCGCCTACACGTAAAACTCAATGGGGACTGGCTTAAAGGTGCAATTAGCAGTGGGCTGTCATTGACTTTCCGATGGGCCCTACCTACGCACATTGTACTAGCTATCACTACAGACCAGGGCTGTTTGTTTTCCGGAAAAAAACTCAAGCCGGTTTTTTTTCGGTTTTTTTCCTGTTTTTTTCCGGTTTTTTTCCAAAAGTTATTTTCCGAGAAGACATAAAAAAATTTTTAACAATCGCTTTTTATTGCAGAATTCAACGAAATAGCGTGAGTTTTATTACGAAATGCACTAATTTCATCTTTTAGAGTAGTAATTTGATTTTAAAACAACAAAAACACAATAATAAAAGTTTCCTGAAAATGGTACCGGTATTTTTTGCCAAAAACGGCTAAGTTATGCTATGGAAATGCTTGTAAAGCTTCTATTAACGTAAATTCAAAGCATTTGAAGCGAATTTAACCAGTTATTCTGCCTATTTCCTTTAAAAACTTGCTTGAGTTTTTTCCCGCATTTTAGTTTTTTCCGAGCCCCTAGGAAAAAAACCGGTTTTTTCCGGAAAAAAACGAAAAAAACCGAGGAAAAAAACCGACCCAACAGCCCTGCTACAGACTATGGAGGCAGTTTCTCAAGACTATGGGGTCAATAGACAGAATTTTTATGACTGAAAAGTGCGAACGGGTTACTATTTTTCAGCACCTCTGTGACGACCTTTGCTCTCAAATTTGCTTGTGGTCACAAGTGACTCATGCTTCTGATAAAATAATAATTATAATGGTTTGTTGTTTGTTAGAAATCAGAAGCGCAATACTTTAAAATAACGAAGTTCGTTTCTGCAACACAACAGTAAAGCACAGTAGTTAGTAGTGAAGCTACTTATGCGTTGCAATTATTAACTAGCCGTCCCTTTGTTGATTTATGTTTGCGCTGCATAAAGTGTTCGCCTGCATACGCAGAGCCTTTGTAGCAAACAGCGTGTTTAATCATGCACATGCACGTATATGTACTGAAGAGATTGTACAGCGGTGCCTCTATCACTGGTGATTACTCTATACTAAGTGTTATTTCCAGTCGGGTGTCTCCTAAACGGCCGGCTGGCCTACCTTCCTCCGCGCAGGAGCAAGGAATATTATCTTTTAAACAAAAAGTTATTGAAAGGTGCGACTCTCTTATATAATAACCTGAAGGTCTATTAATGTTCAGAAAATAGATTAAAATTATACATTCTCTTTTTTACTCGCCTAGTCGATATTACTGTTGCTAAGTAAATTATAATTATAATTTTAATTATATTTTTTATAAATTTACTAATACAAGTAAATTATTTGGTAAGCAAATTATAATTAAATTAAATTTCTACAAAAAAAGGAAAAGTTGATTATAGTTATAATTTGTTAAATATACTTACCAAAAATAATTTACTTAAAATATACTTAATTTACTTCACAAGCCTAGCTATTCCGTAACCTTTTTGGCAGCATGCAAGTGCTGCGTCAGTGTCTGCTTTCGGTATCTATACCTTTCAATGGCAAGCCATACCTATACAGTGCAATTTTCCGCCCGCCCACGCACCGTCTTTCGTCTTTGCGCTAGTTTCTCTTAATCTCTAGCAAAACAAACTACTCCAATTTATGCGCCAAGTTAAGAGTGGATAATAGGTACTTTTCAGCCAGTTTTGATATGCGATAACGTACATACGTTCAGTCTCACAGGCATTGTCTGTTGTGGATGCAAGCAGAAACTGACTGGAAAGCCTCTTGAGATTGAGGTGATAATTCTGACGAACTGTCATTAGTACTGTTGACAGACATGAGCTATCATTTCGGCCGAGGGGTGATAAATTTTCAAATTCTGACAGGGGCTGGCTGGAGGGTGTTGTAGCGGCGGCAGATGGAGGTTGGGAGAATAGTCCGCTTTTTCGCTAGAATTAAGGTTTTTGGCATATTTTTCTTTTATATAGGTTGAAATAAGCTGGTCTGAGCCTTCAGTCCTGCTTGTGGTTCAGCAGGGTAGGGCAGTAATGAAGCCGGGCAATCGGCCCAGCCCACCCGAAGATAAAGTTTCAAACTTTCAACCTAGGCATACTTTTTTGGATTCTATCAAAAATCCTGAAGGGGTATCGGTAGCCTGAGGGGCGGTAGGTCAGAGCCTGAGGCTGGTAAACCCCTCGCCCTCAGCTCCCTTTGTCCATATCAGTTGTTTACTTATCCTATGACACACTCGTTTGGTTTTCATTCTAGATAACTGTTATAGCAACCTTGCTTAGTTGGAAGCAAAAGCAAAGCTGAAGGTGTTAGCCGCCAAAATCCGGCATATTTTAAATATGCTTAATGCACTTAATTTAATTAAATGTGGTAAGTAAATTATAATTAAATTAAATTTCTCTCAGATATGGTGAGTAAATTTTAATTTAATTATATTTCTCTGGGCATGTGGTAAGTAAAGTATAATTTAATTATATTTCAAATAAATTTACTTAGCAACAGTAGTCGAGATACCACATAAGCGGCTCTAGTTAAGGCCTGCGCGAAGAAAATCTGCACAACCGCAGTAGAAGTATTTTTTTGCTCAATTTTTCATACCATTCAACAGAGTTAGCAGGGCAGTGTATTCCTCTTCTCCCACGGTGCGATTTACCAGCCAGCGCATTAATCCAGCGGAGGAAATCCGCCGCACCCCGGTCTCCTCGCGCACTCGCCGCCGGCGTTCTTGAAATGTTCCTGGACCAACCAGGTCAACGAATCCCGGACCTGTGACCGCCCCAGCTCTCCAGCGCGGGCGGGTAACTGTCGATTGGGTGTACGCTCCGGTGCTGGGGGGTACGCAATCGCAATGGCTACAGTGTAGCCGGTCGGTCGGATCACACTGTCCATGCTCGTTGTTGTCGTCGGTGGAGCGGTTTCAACAGCAGAGAGTGGCAGAGAAGCTAATAGACAATGGATGACAAAAACTGACCTTATCTTTTGCAAACTTTTTTGTGCCGCCGCGGCATCTTGGTAATCTTTCTATTATATTCCACCGTCGATTTTGTCAAAAGAGAGAACTGGGGAATGGGACTTTGTATGTGCAAAATGTACAGACAGAATGAGATTGATAAGAAACTAGATTTGTCTCAAACGCGATTTGTTTTAAGTCTGGTGCAATAAATTATCTGGCGGATGAGAATCATCAAAAGACTTGGTTTGTGTTTTAAAGACGACTAGGGCCTTGCACTTAAACATTGGTCGAACTAAATGACGAAAAACTCAAAGCACAGCACATACAAAAAATTTCCGCAGTTTAGCTATAATGTGCAAGTACGTCTGGTGACTGCTAATGTGTCAAAAACGCTGAATTTATTTAAAAAGAATTAGTCTACAATTTATTTATTTTCCGTTTCGCTAAGGCGCAAGAACTTACCGCAAGAATTAAATAAAAGTCTTACTTTGGCTCCGTTCAAGAAGAAGAAGAGGCGCAGCCGCAAAATCGCAACAAATATGCCAATGTGACGCAATACGTTTAGGTCACGTTATTCTACACATAGTTTTTTTAAATCACATGGTCAATGTGGAAACTTCACTGCCCGACGACCCGACCGGGAAATGCACTGATTGACGGATGCGACTCTAAGTTTACAGGTGATTCACATATCCCACGGGCTTTCGCAAGCTCGTATTTTTTTTCTTTGTGGACCGAATCGGCTAATTTCTGGATATGATACGTTATAACGGCGTGACCTGTGACCAACGCTATAGAGAGCTTACCGAGAATAGCAAAAGTGTGCGTGTGAGAGAGAGTAGATCCACAACCGTTTTATGACTAACACGCTAACACTGACGCAACGCTTAGACTGATACCGACACGGCGGCGGGGCCGCTTATATAAGCATTAGATAAGCAGGTTTACTACTTGCCGCTAACATTGCACAATACTGTAGATTATAAACGGCACATGCCACTACCAACGCTATATCGTGAACATACTGCGCATTTTACTGTTTCAAATTTCGTTTGAACAAAACGTTTGACAAAACTTGTTTCGTGGCGAAATACCTGAAAACGGGCAATTCTACGGCAAACTGAAATTCCCATTCTGATGCTAAAATATTTGGCGGCTGCATGATTAGGGTTGGGCGCTGATAACAATTTAAACCAAAGCGTATTGAAGTTTCATTCAGTGTCCGACACAGCCGGGTGCTTTCAACAGTTGTGATGGCTTCTTCCGTGAAGGAGCGTGCAAAATGTGCAGCGTGGTTTGAGTGATTGGACCACCAAAATCATTGTGATGAGATGATGTATAGAATGTTGCGGCTAGGATTTGGAAGAAAACGCCAGCCCCCAAACGAGCTCGGCGCCATTCAGTGGCATTAATCGCCGATGGAAGAGTGCAATGTGTGTAGCAAAACGGAAAGACACTGCTGAGTACCACCAGCGGCTGCACTAAAATCGAGTGTTGTATGGTCTTAAGTAATCGCTACCGCTACTGAAGGAGCGTTCTGAAACAGCCGTAGTGCCCCGAAACGGGTGGCTGTCAATACTGTTATTTTAATATATTAATATTAAAATAAAACTATTATTAATAGTGCCATTTTAATAGTATTAAATCTAGTGATGTAAAAAATTAATTTAATTGTAATTGAAATTCGCATAATTGGCCCGTTTTTAATTTCAATTCAATTAATTTAATTTAATTGAAATTCAGAAGTTGGGCTATAATTTAATTGTAATTTAATTGAAATTCGCCTGGAATTTCAATTATATTTTCAATTATTTCCTATGGTGAATGTAAGGAAATGTGTAAGTATTAGAGACGCTAACGACTTCAAATAAAAAGCTATTTAGTGTTTGTCACCTCTTTATACTGATCTCACTATGTTCTCTAATATTTTATGCTCTGATTTTTATTTCGTAGTTCATAAAAGTCAAAACAGTGATTTTTGGATGTATGGTGGGTTGACACCCTTTTGGCAAAGGTACTTATATAGGAAGTGATGTTGTCCAAAAATGCTGAGAACCTTTAGATTATGTACTGATATATAATAATGAGCTAACAGTAAATTTCCCCAAGAATGCCATTTTATGCGTTTTTTTAGAAGACAACTTTTTAAAATTTTCTTACCTGGTTGGGCAGCAGGCCAACCAGGTGTCTCTAAGCTTTTACATGGACATTTTAGTAAGTCCTGGGTCACTGTCACTGTCTCTTTTAACAGCAAAAATACAAAAAATTTCAAAAAATTGAAAAATAATTGAAACATATTGCATAATTGTAATTTTCCGAGGTTCCATAATTTAATTGAAAATATAATTGTAATTGAAAATAATGGAAAACCATTTCAATTAATTTAATTTAATTTAATTGAAATTAAAAACCGAGCCCATAATTTAATTGTAATTGAATTGAAATTCAAATTCCATAATTTTACATCACTAATTAAATCTATATTAATATTAAAATAGAGGGCCTACTATAATATTAAATTAAATTAAAAATACAAAGAGGGGCCGAATATTAAAATTTAATTTTAATAGTATTTTAATAGCATTTTAATAGGTTGACCTTGTTTGACAATGAAGGGGTTTACCTACAATACTAGAATTTAAATCAGAATTTTACCTCAGAAAATGATAAAAATTGAAGGTGTCTGACAGCCCTCTGAATCTCGAATCTTGGAAACTGTGGAACTTTTCTCAGTAATAGGCATGAATGACAAAAGGACCTTAATCTACTCAATAACCTATGTAACAGTCTTTTCCTGTCAAAATGTCTCTATAACTATGCATCAATATTTTCTTTCAAATTTTAATGCCTAGGTTCTGTTCGAATGCAATTTCGAATATCTTAACAGGTCATCTGCGGAAGGGGGACGGGGTTGATGGGTCTGGCGCCGGCCGGGGGTCTGAGCCCAAATTTTGGGAGGGGGTTGGGCACTAAAAAACGCTCAAAAATCGTTTAAAAAATCGCAATTTTTCGTCAAGAACCGCTCATTTGGGCTGAAATACACCTAAAAAGTGCTGTTTTACAGGCGATTTTGGCAATTTTTTGTGACTGAAATTGCAGAAAATCGCAAAAATTTGCTCAAAAAATTACTTGCCAGAAAATGGGAATTGGGGCGGAAAAGTCGTCTCGAGGGAGGGGTCCCCATCCGGGGGGTCTGGCCTAACTCGACTGGGGGGCAGACCCCCAGACTCCTCTGTTACATGTATGCTTAAAACCATGTTCAGACAAAGTCATCTGAAAAAGAATGGTCATGAATTTACAGAGAAAAATGCTTCTAAGTTGGATCTCTGATTAAATTTTCAACTTACACTAGCAATTTCAAGCCAACGATGTTGTTTCACCAATTCGCTAAAGTGTGTCCAAAACTTTTTAAGTTCATTTTAGAATATACTATTAAAATGCTATTAAAATACTATTAAAATTGTTATTTAATAGTATTAATATTAAATCTAAATTAAAACTAACAGGGGACTATTATACAGGGTGTGCCAAAAAAAAACAACCCAGCAGATTTTTCGCTGTAGCAACCGCAAATATCAACCGATTTGAATGAGTCCTTTTTTAAATGAAAGATAAATAAATTCTTGAAAGATTGATGTAACGTTTATTAATGTACGCTGCTTAGTTCCTGAGATATTCACTCTCAAAATCAAAACAGTGATTTTGGCAGTGAACAAGAGGGATTTTTTATTATTCCACTGCACTTCGTAATAAAACGGACTCCTGCTACTGCTGAGGGCTATTGGAGGCTTTACTAGTGACACATAAACTCGATTCACTTCAACAGTAAAGTGTCATTAGCCCCCAGCAGTAGGAATCTGCTTTATTATGAAGTGCAACGGAATCGCTCTTGTTCTTTGCCAAAATCTGTTTCGACTTTGAGGGTAAATATCTCAAGAACTAAGCAGTGAATCTGAATAAAAATTGCACCAATCTTTGAAGAATTTATCAATCTTTCATTCAAAAAAGGAGTCATTCAAATCGGTTAAGATTCATGGTTGGAAAAGTAAAAAATCTGCTGGGTTGTGTTTTTTATCATTCTTGTTCACTGCCAAAATCTCTGTTTTGACTTTGAGGGCAAATATCTCAGGACGTAAGCAGGCTATCTTAATAAGCGATTCATCAGTCTTTCAAGAATTTATTTATCTTTTATTTAAAAAAAAGATTCATTCAAATCGGTTGCGATTTGCGGTTGCTACAGCAAAAAATCTGCTGGGTTGTTTTTTTTTGGCACACCCTGTATTAATATTAAATTAAAATTAAAATCGGCTATTTCTATTATATTAATATTAAATTAAAATAAAATTTCACTATTAAAATAACAGTAGCTGTCAAACGTAACGACCAAACTGCAACCACATACTAACTCTAATGTTCTTTGTATAAATGAATAGAAAATTGTGTACTTACTTAATCTATAGCAAGAAGTGATTCGCTTTGAATATATGATTGATGGTGCGACCTTGAACTATTTTTGCAAACTCAGATTTGTATCTCTCTCGCGAGCCGATGTGTACAGTTTTCGTGAATAGAGGATCAGCAATTACGGACAATTTGGGTTATTTTGAGGTTCTCCCGGCTCTTTATCATCATTTTAGAGGAAACAGAAGCGCCGCGACGGTGATCATGGTACGTTGGTTTTGAATCACACCTTGTACTAAGTCTCCCAAATAAGGGCCCCCTGGAAAGCTTTCCGGAAACATGATGTAAAATGGATTAAGATCTCAAAATCGGGATTAAAAGCATGAGTTTCAGAAAATAGACAGTTATTTTATTATCAGTTTCTGTTGAAAATTCAGTTCACAGTCTGAGTTTCTAAATAAACACCCTAATTTCGTGCATTAAAAAAATTAACGCCCAGTAAAACCAGGTGCATACCGTTGGCGTGGTGTTAGAGTACATTCTGTTGTTACACACAGTACGTAGGTAATTGTAGCGATAGTAGTACCGAGCTAGTGTTTCAGTCGCAAGCCATGCTTACGGCGAGCAACAACTACTGTTGTTTGGTATTTGGTTTTCCGTTTGTGTATGTGTATGTGTATGTGTATACACATTTACCTTCAAATGTGTATGGTAATTTGTGTATACACATTCAACAAAACAATGTGTATTTTTGTGTATGTGTATTGTACTAAAAATGCAAATTTTTTGTAGATGTTGAGCCAGAAATGCTAAGAAAATCAAATCTCTCAATGCCTGTTGCTTTAAACCTTGGATAGCTTTGAAATCGAGTTACTTAGGCCATTTGAAGGCTTTATCAGGATATCTACCGTTTATTACTGCAGCAAAAACATCGAAATTTTACGATTCGGTACGAAATTTTACCGACTTTTGCTGCTCAAATACACATACACAAAAATACACATTTCGAGTAGTGTTTGTGTATGGTAATGTGTATTGGAATTTTCAATGTGTATGTGTATGTGTATGTGTATACACATTAAAAAAACAATGTGTATTTTTGTGTATGGTAAATGTGTATGTGTATACACAAACAACAGTAGCAACAACCCTCCAGAAGTTCTATCACTGCACACTTGGCTAGATATGTTAGCAATCGAGCATACCTGTTAATAACTACCTGAGACGAATGTTCACGAAATCCTTCAGGATCAGAGAGATCCCTGGATCGTACGATCTAACCTGACAGTAGCAGCAAAAAAGTTCGAAGAGATGATGTTGAAAGTTCACGATCTGTTCACGATTATTTTGATCCAAAGCTCACAGGAGTATGAATAAATAACTGACAAAAATCTCAAAAAAGTTCCAGAGGAAGGAAAAACTGGCGAAAGAAACAGCCATTCCAGGTTGTTTGAATTCTGGGCTGTGAAGCAAAAAGGTAAGAAAAATCGCCGGTGCGCCTGCTTTTTGGATTACTGCAGAATGAAAGCAAATTGTTGTATGGAGAGCTAACCCAAAAAGTTGTGTCATTTGAGATATTTTGATGTGACGCATCAGATCTCCAGAATAGTCGGAGAACAATAGTTTTTGCGAATTTTGTATTTAAAAAAAGTTTCTTCAAGCTGTGAGCAAAATTCACAGAAATACAAATCCTTACCCCACAAATAAGTTCAGTTTGTTTACATAACATTTTACACACAAAAAAGTAACTCAAACAACAAAACCTCAATCGAATAATGTATTAACAACTTAACTCAAATCATAATCCAAAACACACCCTTTTCCTGCCACCATTCCACTCAGATCAAGAACAACAATCAAAACCTCAATCGAATAGTGTATTCTCTGCACTTGGCCCGGCTTGTTCTGTCGAGTAACAGTAACACAAGATTGAGAGTGAAGCTTGGCGCACCCCGAGGCAATTTAAGGACCCCAACCCAAAAATGCAAGTACTGGCTTGTATCAGCTTCAGTAGTAACAAACTGGCTTAGAAATCACTATTTTTTACTTAAAAATCCTCCTTAAGAGAAATCGGTGTTTTTAGAAATCCATTTTCTTGTTTATGATTTTTTGCTTGTTTTTAGCTTTAAAACGCTATTTGGCAGCTCAAAATAGCGATTTCTAGACTTCTTACTGAAAAAAAAGCGTTAGAGGCATTTTGAAGCTTTCTTAAATTTTAAACCCTTTATGCGCGAAACCCCTTCTATCTCGTTCTGACGGCGCCACTAGAGTTTTTGTCAAATTGTTATCAGGTTGATGCCTTGTAGGGGATTTCGCAAACTGTTCCGAGTCCTTAACTTACAATGTATTTTAAAAACTGAAATTCCTTAGAATTCTCACATTCGGAGGCAGAATACAACATTCAGCCGATTTTCGGCAAATTAAAATCTCCTACTGCTGCACAAAAAAATTCGGAAATTAGTCTAAAATTTTTAAAAAAGTTTGAATCTAAAAGCAAGATTCGTCCTTGACTACATGAAAAGTAGAATTGCCCCTAAAAGCTTCTAAGTTTGAGTCAAGGAAACAATTTATATAACGCGTGATTGCTTTATGTAAACGAATGCGTACCGGAGATTTCCACTTAATATCCCACTGGGATATTACTTGGACCCTTATTCCGCTCTATATTCCATGGGATATTACTTGGCGGCAAAGTTTTATGTGAAATTTGTGATAATTTTCTTTACACACGCATACTGTATGTTTGATAAAACATTGTTCTGGTTAATATCCCATGCCGTTTCCAGTTAATATCCCATGGCTTTGTCCAGTTAATATCCCTGGGATATTAACTGGCGGCAATGTTTTCACCGAGAAACGTGATTTTCCTTGTTATATCCCCTGGGATATTAAGTGGAAAACTCCGGTACTACGTTCCGAATTAAACTTTACCGTGATCAGATGTAATTAGTTTTACTCGTGTCGGACTCATTCCTCAAAATCACAAGAGACTACTGCACTTCTGCCAACAGGAGTAGACGCCTATTACAGTCAGGCACTTAACGCCGTTTATGGTACCGACACCATATAAGGTGCCGGTACCATATATGGTACCGGTACCGAGGGTAGTGGTACCATATATGGTACCGGCACCATATATGGTACCGTCACCATATATGGTACCGGTACCATATATGGTGCCCCCACGTTTGGCGACTGTGGTGGTACCATATATGGTACCGGTACCATATATGGTGCCGGCACCATATATGGTACCGTCACCATATATGGTACCGGCACCATATATGGTACCCCTACCCATGGCCATGGGTGCCGGTACCATATATGGTGCCGGTACCATATATGGTACCGGTACCATATATGGTGCCGGTACCATATATGGTACCACTACCATATATGGTACGAAATCTGAACGGAGTGGTACCATATATGGTACCGGTACCGGAAAAACGCGAAGGTGGGGGTACCATATATGGTGCCGGTACCATATATGGTACCGGCACCTTATATGGTACCGTCACCATATATGGTACCGGTACCATATATGGTACCACCACAGACCTCGAACGTGGGGGTACCATATATGGTGCCGGTACCATATATGGTACCGGCACCTTATATGGTGTCGGTACCATAAACGGCGTTAAGTGCCTGACTGTATTAAAGGCAGATAGAATAACTATAAATATCGATGCAGAGAACATCTATCAGCAGTGGACCGTTCATTCATAGGCACTTCATCACCGTTTTTCCCGAGACTTTTAGAGGGTAGACTGCCTGCTAGCTTTTATACAAATCAGTTACTGGTATCTATCACTGAAACAAGATAACATTTATTGCACTGATGGCAGAAGGACAAATAAATCGGCCTTTGCACGTTGGAAGCGGCTTTAGACAGGTAGTACGGTCAGAGTCAGACAGGAGAAGTCACAAAGATACTCTCGTCCTCACCCTCTCTATCAGACTACTCCTGCAATCGAGCATCAGAGTTACCTCGATTGCGAGCCTCCAGCTCCAATGTAGACCCTCTCAGATATCATTATGGTATCACTGAAACAAAACATCATTTATTGCACTCACTCTCTCTATATATAGCAAAGAGTCGACCGATCGGCGCACTAGAATAGGCGACATAGTAACGCAGTTCCTTCGGCCGTAGGAAGCCAACAACTCCCTAGAGCAAACGCCCCTGCTCACAAACGAAAACGATCGATCGTTGTGATGCTAGCTATGAGGACCGCAGGCCCTTAGATCCGATATACTATCGCGTGTGCTATCTAGTAGTGTCGGAGCGGTAGTATAACGGTCAGTTGGAGGATCGCTGGTAATGTTCTTGGTGCCTCTTCTAACCGCTTTCTAGCATTCAGCTGTTGAATGATGGTTAGTTGGAGGCCCGATGAGCTTTCTCCAAACTTAGTGTACACTTTTCGTTCCAAATGTGAGGTAAAAGTAATGATAAAAGCATTAAAAAGCTGAAAAACAGTAGGAAACATACCTGTACTAGGGGGGTTGGGGGGTTACCCCCCTGCTGGAAAGGCCAACCCCCTCACCCCCCTCCCTCGAGACAGGTTAATGGACCCCCTACCCAAAAATACAAGTACTTGTAGCGGCTCCCAGTACCAACAAACTGGCTCAGAAATGACTAATTTTTAGCCAAAAATTCGCTTGAAAAGCCTTTGAAAGCCGAATTTGGCGTTTCCACTGCTGATATTTAAGAGAAATCGGTGTTTTTGGAAACCCTTTTTGTCATTTTTTGCTTGTTTTTAGCTCTAAAACGCTATTTGGCTGCTTAAAATAGCGAATTTTAGCGTCCGTATGGAAAAAACGTGCTAAAAACGCATTTCCAGGCGTTTTGGAGCTTTTTGAAATTTGGGACCCGCCCTGGCCGAAACCCGCCCTCGACCCCACACCTGAGGAAACCCCCCCCCCTACCCCACTCCCCCAGGTCGGCCCGGAGCTGTTACATGTATGGTAGGAAATTGCAGTTTGGCGAACTTGCTCACTTTAGACTGTTCCAGAGAAATTCCGTCTAATGTGCCCATTGAATACCCTACACCAGAACCAGGTAGAAACAGTAAAGATTTGGAGCAAAACTACCGTTGTCAAGTAAATTAGTTTAGTAATTTACTTACTTTTTAATTTACTTGCACCTCCATAAAATAATTTACTTACTTTTTAATTTACTTTGACCGATTTACCAACAATTTAATTTGATTTTAATTTACTTTCAACTTCTAATTAAATTCTAATTTACTTTTCTATGCAAAAAAACTGCCGAAAATACCACAAAATCACCAAATATATGAGTATGGATTTCTAGTAAACTGATGGCACTATGAATCTAACTCCATCCTTTTATTAAGCTTCATGTTTTTGGTAAAATCTATTGTTCAGAAAAGCATTATAATTATTTTTTCTAGGAGCAAAGCAACAGACGTAAAGCTTTGGCTAACACTGCAACTTATGGACACACCGGGATTTGATGAAACAAAGGGGTTTTCATGCGTCAATGCATACATGTATCAGGGGGGTCTGGGGGTCTGTCCCCACCCGACTTAGGCCAGACCCCTGGATGGGGACCCCCGAGACGATTTTTCCGACCCCCCTCCGATTTTCTGGAAAGTAATTTTTTGAGCAAATTTTTGCGATTTTTTTTCAATTTCAAACACGAAAATTGCCAAAATCGCCTGTAAAACAGCATTTGTTAGCTGTATTTCAGCTCAAACTAGCAATTTTAGCCGAATAATTACGATTTTTTTCGATTTTTGAGGGCTTTTGGTGCCCAACCCCTCCCAAAATTTGGGCATAGATCCCATAGCCGGCGCCAGACCCCAAACCCCCTCCCCCTTCGGCAGATGACCTGTGATGTATGTGATGGTTGCACGAAAACTGTAGCTTCACATTCTATACGTAGTATAGGATTCCAATTAAGATTTCAGAGAAAATTGTGTTGAATGATCTGCTGCATTGCAGCTGGGTTTCCATTCTCAACAGTGAGAGCATATGTACATTCTGTGGTTAAATAGACAGACAGAAAAGGCACAGGATCACACAAAAGTTACATGCGAGAGCCAAGACTACCACAGATCGAATAGTCGATGAAGCAAATTACAAGTAAATTAGAAGTAAACTGAAAGTACATTTTTCAGGCTTTTCGATCAAATTTATTTTACTTTTTACTTGCTTCGCCATTTTCGTCAGAGATTTAATTTTATTTTAATTTACTTGCCACTTAATTTACTCTTCGGAAGTAAATTATTTTCGAATTTAATTTAATTTTAATTTTAATTTACTTGACAACGGTAAGCAAAACTGCATAAGATTGGGCAGGTGGGGCACAAGGCCACCGATAACAATGAAACACTAACAACAGGGGCACAAGGCCACCCATAACAACAAAAAACATAACACAAATCAATAGGTCGTCTCCCACACGTATTTCCTCATCACCAACTATCAGTTCTATCTCAGTCCTGCCCTGATAAGAACCTCGTGGTGAGAATGCAGTCAGTTCCAAGTATTGCATCGATTTGTCGGCCTGAGAAAGGTGACCGTAGAATGTTAAGCGATGCAGTCCACGGCACATATCTATTGATGTCAAGGTGAATTGCATGCTTTCATTTAACTGCTCCACTATGCTCGATTCTGTGTGGTTGAATGACTTCTTGAATGACGAAACCAAGTCCAATTCGTTTCTTGTTCTGACCACCTGAAGACGTAATTTAGCGGTGAATTGCTTGGAAACCTTTTCAACTACAATGTATTTGCTTGAGTGTCAAATTTAGAATTGAGGCACTCTTCAGCAACCAGCCTGATGAATTTTTAGACACTTCAGCTCCACAGTAAGGGTTTGGACTTTCAGTTACAAAAGCACACTGTTCAGAAAACTACTATACTGTTTAAACTTTAACTCGTATTCTCGCAATTTTCACCTACTAAATCTGTCATAATGCATTGTAGCTGGAAGACCAATTTGCCGCAGTCAACCTAGCTCAAAGCAACAAATAAAGGCTTCCTAGTTGGCTGAAAGTTCAAAAACTAAAATTTGTTCTTTTTTGACATGTGTTTGCCAAGCTAATAGTTTTTAACGAACTCGCCTGCTTGATGTTGGACTTTGAGCTTAGTCAGTAATAGTGCCGGCCGTCTATAATCTGCTTTCAACAGACCACCACTATTATTTTGGTCACAATGTCACAAACAAAGTGCTGGTAAGAATCTGAATCTAACTCATTGGTGGTAAACACTACTTGCCTCGGCTGTTTATTCAATAAACAGTGTGGATCAGCCGAGTGCATCTGGCCAAACAGAGATGGGTGCTGCTTTACTGCGTATGGAGCGCCTGATACTGCTAATGAACACAAATGGATACCAAGCGTGAAAAAGTGTCCAGCACAAGAAAAAGTGATAACATCTAAAACGATGTAAGGATAAGAGGCACATGATAATGAAAGCGCTGACTGATCTTCTTGACTTTACTTGCCAGCCTTTCAGTGCATTGGATGTACCAGATAGCAGATTGAAAATCAGGACAGGAGATTTCCTTCATGCCGCAGGACGGTCGCCAGCGTTGACAGTTCAGATGCTGTTTGAGCCTCACCTCATCAACTGGCAAAATACGACACAAAATAATTCACCCTATGCCCAGAAATCGTGAAACAGTTTTCGTCCAAGTACTACCTGCAATCGAACAAGTAGTACAGCAAGTAGTGCAGACAACTGCCTTACAATATTACTTCTAGGTTTTCGGAATAAGAGTTTTCCCAACAGCAAAGCAAACAGATGCAATTTACATAGAAACAATTGTTTTCCAGATACAAACATTGCAGCACTCCTATTTATTTTCACATTCATCAGTGGATTGGCTATTGGACCACTGATCTGGAAGTTTCCATACCAGAAGAATTACACCATACACTGGGCCAGTTAAAGGGCACAACCTTTTTAGCATTTGCTGATGCCTGCTGACTATAGATAACTTGTATGTGGTCAGTTTTCTAACTGGCAGCCTCAGAAACAGTGGTACCTGGCTAGTCGGACAACGACTGTTCATCAGTTTAAGGGGTACATTAGGCAGATTGGCAGCTGTGCAGCTTCCAAGCAACCCTATTGGAACTGGCAGAAACGTCACTTATGCATTTTGGGTGCAACGTGTTGGTCATCTTATGTCAGTTCAAGTCTTTGTTGACAGCTACAATGTTCCTAATCCACATGGACGGTAAGGGGCCGTTCATAAACGACGTCGTTCCAAAATCCCGATTTTTCGGACCCCCCCCTCCCCCCAAAATCGCCTTGCGTCGTTTCTTGGGAACCCCCCCCTATGGCGACGTCGTTTTCTGTTTACCCCCCCCCCCGATAAAAGGGCAGTACATACAGTACTGTCACGTTTTTTTGTTACCATACTGCGCAATCAATAGAATAAATCCCTACAACCACTCTGGAAAGCTTTTCTGTATGGAGAAACGTTTGACAGAATGTGCATAAATCGAAAATAATGTAATTGAAGTACCCTAAAATTTATAAAAAAGCGACGTCGTTTTTTGCTAACCCCCTCCCCCTCCTGGTGCGTCGTCTATCGTCGCATTTCAGCCGACCCCCCCTCCCCCCCTCTGGAACGACGTCGTTTATGAACGGCCCCTAAGACACATGGTATGTTACATAATACATACGTACTGTACAATATAAGCGCCTTTTATCTAGCAGTGCATGCATGGCTTTTTTTGTGCCCCTGATTGTTCGTTTTTAGGGTTGTATCTCGAATTTCAATCAACGTGATGCTAAGTTTCACATTCTACGCAACAAGAATTAACGAAGATCAGCAAAGCCTGAATTGGATCCATTTTTTTCGGACTTGGTCTTTACCTCAGCATACATAAATGTGCTCACTGCTTACATTACAACCAATCTGCTATTATAGCTTCTTCAGCCAACTAGGAAGCCTTATTTGTTGCTTTGAGCTAGGTTGACTGCCGCAAATTGGTCTTCCAGCTACACATGCATTATGACAGAAAATTGCGAGAAGACGAATTAAAGTTTAAACAGTATAGCAGTTTGCTGAAGAGTGTAACATTCAGAAATATGTTACAATTTATCTGAAAATCTTTCCTGATATAGCCTTTAGCTACTAAAAGTTTTAATTGTGTTTTGCGGCATTTCATATTATTCATGGTACTAATTAATTAGCATGGTTAAAAATTGCACACAAGTGACCAGAGCTTTAGATGAAAAGTCTGGTAAAATTGGTAAGTGAAAATTTGTTCTAATTTTCGTCATTTCCTCACAGTTCAGTCAGACCGATGCAAAAAATGTCAGTCAAAATTTAGCTAATAGTAGTAGATAAAGTTCCTAATCCTAACATCTAAATACCGAGTCTTCGCATCTGATTATAGCAATTCTACCGCGAAACAAAGTTGGGGTTATACAAGCCGTGAAAATCCCAAAAAAATTGCAAAAATTGTGTTTTTTTGTTGCGAACAGATTGATAAATGAAAGAAAAACTGTATTATTTTCTTTTTTTTAAAGTTTAGTATTGTTAGTAAAGTAGAGAAATAAAAGGGAAGGAAATGAATAAGAAGCAAAAATGAAATAGAAAAAATAATAACACCTACTATGAATTAGGTTTCGACCACAAACCTTGACCTAATTCAGTACTTTATCAGTTAGGTCTCATCAGAAGGTTCTGATAAAGCAACAAGCAAAAAACTGCTTGATGGAAAAAACCTTTGGGATACAGGTAAAAAATAACATAAAAGCCACTGCATAAAGGACAAATCTAAGCTCAATCCATTGGCAGATGCCATAAAGTGCTAAAAGACAAGGTCCTATCACGTTTAGCCGAAAATTGAAAATGAGCCAGTGTATACGTACAGTAGGCTATAAAAGCCCGCTGTTGTACCACCTGCGCAACAATTGCGCGAAAATTAAACAACAAAACTAAATTCCACATCCTAGCAAGCTAGGTAACTAACCAGGTAAGACTACCCGGCACGGGGGCTGAACAATCAACACGCCCCATGCCCCAGATGCAGCAATCAGTATGCACCGATAACAAACTGGCTGCACCAGGACATACGCCCCAGGGGACGGCTGTGTAGATGGGCCAAGAGGCGCGCCCAATTCCTCATTGGCACGGATAAGACGGCCGGCCTCAGACAACACCAGGTCATTATATTTTATTGGTAATTAGCTTATAACATTAACATAACAAGTGGCCCCGATCAGAGCCACACTCACAACACATACAGTACATACAGTTTATTCTACCGAAAGGTCATTATATACATGTGCAACAAGTACGTTATATACTATACAGTACGATAAAATCTCAGAATTCGCTCACATCGAGTAGAAATTCTATTATCTAGAGTGGCGTTATCTGGTCTATAATTTGCGTGACCTACAGTACGTGCCTTGGTACGTTCGTACCAAAGAGTCAGTTTAAACACAGCACATATCGTGCGCACACAGCGAATAATGTCTGCTGGCAAACGGGGTCCTAGAGCACCATTGAATCGAACAGTATCCCAGTTCCAGGAAAGGCTATTACTTAGTCCTTTTACTGCTCTCTGCATCCGAGTCTGGAGGTCTCTGAATTTTACACATTCTAAGTAAAAATGTTTAGGGTAGTCCCCTCCTTTCAATCCACACGCTACACAATCTGTCACACCATTTTCTGGCAAAATACACCGGAACGGCAACGCTCTGTGTAGTAATTTATAGCTAAATATTCGTTCTTGGCTTGGAAGCTGTTTACATAAAATTTGTGACCAGATCAGGTCCCAGTCCAAATACGGTTCCGAGTCAACGCATGCAACTAATTTGGATCCGAAACTTAACAGACTCCAATACACTTGCCTGGTGTCAAATTTGACCCAGCTAATTACGGGGAATACCTTGGAAGAGATGTCAAAACATACAAAAAAATTTTTCAAGTAGCCATTGGCTTTGGCGGCTTGCCTACTCGCATGTAGGTACCGGTTTTCAGTTATACCTGGACAAGTACGGTGGACGTTAGGTAAGTTTAGGCCCAGCCAGAATACAAGCTGAGCCCACCACACCCTTCGTTTACTTTCGTCACAACCTACAAAAAGCAAGTATAGTAACTTCATATAGACAGTCTGCATTCGAAATTTTAAGCGCGGAAGCCGTAGGCCACCATCTACCCATTTGCGACTCAAGGTATCGGTCGAAATAGGCCTCCAAACAGGATAGTCCCATATAAACTTCAGCATTTTTCGCTCGATTTTCTGGATATCACCACTGTCCGGTGGTTCAAATGAAATAATATTATGATATACCTTTGGTAGCGCGTAAGTGCTCACAAATCTTATGCGGTCGAACCAAGTTTGGTGCTGCGCATTGACTCTATCCAATGTTTCAGCTATAGCTACACAAGCTGTCTGCCAGTTCTTTTGGTGCTGATTCGCACCTACAAATACACCAAGAACCTTAATTTGGGATTTCAAGTAGGCATCAGGGATAGTATCTTTTTGAGAAACATCCAATGTACCCAAGACAAGGGCCTCCGTTTTAGCCGCATTTATTTTGGCTCCTGACGCATGACAGTACTGTTCAATTTCAGTGTCTAAGTTCTTTCTGTCTTGGGGATACTGTAGGATAAACAAATTGTCATCCGCATAGGAAAGACATTTCAGCTCAGAAACATCAGAATACAAAGGCATTTTATACCCATGAATTTTTGGGTTTAGCCGTACAGCTTCTAAAAAGGGCTCTGCTAATAGCAGCATAGAAACAGGGCAACCTTGACGGATGCCTCTTGACACAGAGAAAGACCTTGTACAAAGTCCATTCACCTCTACCTTCGCCGATATATCTGTATAGATAGCTGAGATCCAGCGTAAGAAATTCTGACCAAAATTCATGGATTTTAACACTTGAATCATCCAATTATGATTAACCCGATCAAACGCTTTTTCAAAGTCATATCCAAATAATGTTACACTATCATTTTTCAACTTTACGTACTCTTGTAAGCAGCGCAGAAGAATCAAATTATCAGTCATACTACGGTTAGCAATTCCACAAGCTTGTGTAACGTACACAAGTTTCGGCATCACCTGCCTCAGTCGGAATGCTAGTATTTTGCTAATTATCTTATAGTCGCAGGTCAGCAAGCTAATTGGTAGGGCCCGACCGGATATCCGGATCCGGATCCGGATCCGGCCGGATATGGCCATATCCGGATCCGGTACCGGATCCGGATATTACCTGCCGGACATGCCGGATATCAGTCACAGATGAGAAAACGTGATTTTTACGTATTTTGAACATAAATATTGCATTCGACCGAATGTTTGATAGAAATTTGCGCAGTTGTATGGTTCTAAAACAGTTTTGCAGCTTGCCAGGAAGTATTTAATTGCTCCTATCGGTACGGTAGCTAGCGAGCAAACATTTAAGACTGCTGGCTCGATTTCGGAAGGCGATCGCTCCTATCTGAAGCCCGAAAATGTAGAAATGTTGTTGTTTAACAGGTATAACTTGCGTGCCGGCACAGTTGGTGTAGTGGTTTAGGCCGCAAGGTTCTTAAGTCCATATAAAGATTGGTTAACTTGCAAAATTTGGCAAAGATTCGATGAAGGGTTCTTGAAATATTTACGTTCAAAATTGACAACAAACTCTTCTCTTAACAAAAATAATAATACTAATGTGATACAATGAACATCACAAAACAGCCAAGCAGACTGGATTTCTATGTTTAGGATAGTCGCCTTGTTTTTGCTAATTTTTCATTTAATTAAAAATAAAAAATCTGAAATAAAAAAACTAACTATTATTGAGGCAAGTTTATACTGTAAATCTTTACTTTACAGAGATGAAAGCGTCTCTTTTCAGTTGCAGAATGAAGATGAATGGCTTGAGACTCTAAACTCAACTCGCAAAGAATGGAAATCTCAACTGAGATTTTTCAAATTCTGAATTTTTTAGTTTGTAAAACTAGGACAGGTCTACCAAAAGATCGGCTAAGTATACCACATCACATTAGAGAGAACAAATTTGAACATGCAAACAATAATTTAGACAAATTGCTGTGATGTCAACCACTTTTATCTAAAAATTACGAAATGAGCTGAACTTTCATGCCAAACTGTGTTTCCCCTTCTGCTTTTTCGAGATGATGTCTGTATCTGTAAAATACGTAGGTATGCCTAATAAACGCTAAAGATTGCATAGACATTCCGACCAAACTCGAAAATGCTTGGAAAGCGTCCAGTTATCAATTTCTAACCGCGGTGATAAAATATGCAAATATGCAAAAAATATGTACATATCTCATTTTTGCAAGCATATGATATATGCAATATCAATATGCACTAGAAATTGCATGCATATATTTATATGCAATATCACTTGCATCGCAAAAACCCCGATATCATCCAACCATAGTTTGAACTACAATTATTTGATGTTTTGAATCAACTGTTATAGAACAAAGAAATGTATATATGTGGTTTATTGCATTCTAAAAAATTTTAAGTTGATCAATGATATCCGGCATATCCGGATCCGGATCCGGCCGGATATGGGCGTATCCGGATCCGGATCCGGTAGAAATTTGTATCCGGTCGGGCCCTACGGTCGCCAATTCTTTAACATTCTTGAATCGTCTTTTTTGTACAGCAAGGATATAACAGCTTCGCTCATAGTACTGGACAAATGATTAGAAAACCATACAGCATTGAAAACTTCTACCAGGTCTTTACCAAATACGTACCAGTACTTTACATAAAATTCTTTTCCCAGGCCGTCGTAACCGGGTGACTTATTGTTTTTCATACTGTGGAGAGCACGAATTGCCTCTGGCTCTGATATAAAGCCTTCACATAGTTCCTTATCAGCATCAGTTAGACGCCGGGTTACTTTACTCAATAGAGTCTTCTGAGCATCACAGTTAGTGGGCTCATCTGCATAAAGCGCAGCATAGTACTTACGTACAGTATCAACTATTGCAACTTTGTCGGTCAGTAGTACATGGCCGTCCGTGTCTATTAGACTGGTTATTGTTCTAGCTTGGCCTGATTTTCGTTCAAATTGCTTGTACCATTCGGTACTGCCCCGTTCACATGCCATTTCCGTTTTTCTAGCTCGTACAAACAGGCCATCTATACGGTACTGCGAGATTTGGGAGAGTTCACGGCGCAAATTGGCGATACGAACTGAGTTATCAGCTCCATCATTTGCCTCCTCGGCTTCTAGGTTAGCAAGAAGCACTTTTACTTCATTCTCTCTGCTTTTTCCAAGCCTTTGCGCTTCTTCTTTACTAAACTTACGAATTATACGTTGAAAGTGAGCTTTGGCAGTATCCCACCATGGCAGCAGGTCAGCGCCAAGTGGTTTTTGCAGTTTCCAGTAGTACCAAAAACGCTCAATTCTCTGCCTTAAAACAGTATTTTCCAAGAGACTATTATTACACTTCCAAAAACTTCGTCCCCATCGAACAAAGTCAGGTTTTTGAAGTTGTACAGAAAGCACAGAATGATCACTTGTCAACGTTTTAGGAGCGTATTCAATTTCTAACAAAAATCGTTGTGTTTCAGGCTTGGCATAGATGCGGTCCAATCGACTACACCCTTTACCAGCTCGGTAGTAACTAAACCTTTTCTCTGTACCATTACGGTCACGCCATACGTCAGAAAAACATTCATTTTGTAGTTCATCAAAAACTGAATTTAGCTTTCGGTCGCCATCCGTTAAGACGCCTGTACGTCTATCTAATAGTGGTTCTACTACACCATTCCAATCTCCAATCAGTATCAAGTTTTCCAAATTTTCAATACGACTTAAAAACTGTTCGGCCCAAACGTCTAGGCCGTTCAGGTGTGAGGCATACACGTTCCAAAGCTCAAACTTAGAATTTCCATACTCAAAACAAAGAGATTGCACCGTGCCGTCTAGAACAGCTGTACAGCTCAATAACTTGACGGTCTGATCCTTTACAAAGAAGGCAGTACCTTCTGAATTTACAGCACCATTATTCCAAAATATTTTGCCCAAATAGGCACGTTCAATTTTTGCTTTCAGTTCTGGAGACGGATTATGAATTTCTTGTAGAGCAATTATGTCATAATTAGAAATTTCGTCCAGAATAAACTGCCATTTACGATCAAATGCATGACCTGTCAGGCCGTTCACATTATAAGAAGCAATCTTTAGAAAGACCATAATACTTAGCGCGGTTTTTGCGGCTTCCCTGAATTTTTCGTTTCCTTCACCTGCCTCGCACCCTTTTCACTCACCAATGAGTTACTTCGACCTCTGTTTGAGGACACAGAGTTACTTCTGGTAATCGGTTTTTTCTTCTGCTGTGCAGCAGGTTTGGTTCTCTTGGCAGGAGGGTGTTCACTGCTCAGTCCACGTTTACGTATAGCCGATTCAGGCTCATCTACGTCCACCAACTCGTCGGCCTCCTCGGCAGAGGACGCAGACAGCGTTTGGTCAATCACGTGCTCAGGATCTTTATCTGGTCCCAACATTTGCTCAGAGTCGGCTACAGTACTAGATCTAGGCGCCTCTCTAGTCAACACGTCATCTACAGGAGCGGGCTCAACAAACATGCTATGGTCTATCTGACTTACAGAACTGTGTGGGCTGAGCGCCGGAAATTCCTCGTTGTCGAACAACTGTATCCCTGGGCAGGTCCACGAGGTGTGCCCTTCCTTTCCACATTTGCCACACGGTGCTTTACACTCACGTACAAAATGTCCGTTCTTTTGACAGTTGAAACATTTTAGACTCTCTTTTTGGCCTTCATACTTTGCGAAACATTTACAACCAGCAACGTACAGTACTCTGGGAATTACTTTGGCCGGTTGGCCCTGGAAAAACACATGACGTATTCCGTTCTCAATTCCAGACAGTTCTGGCGGGTCAGAGTATTTGCAACGATAGACGTGTTTCGCGTTGCCAAATTGACTCATTTTAATCAGCAAATCATCATCAGCAATTTGCGCACCTAAGCCAAACACGGAAACTCGCAAGGAATTCTCGCGTGCCTTTTGTTTTTCTGCCTCAATCATAGACCAGATGGCCCCAATTGCGTCGCAGGGCTCAAACACTGCGTGCTTCTCTAGGTCAGCGGCGGCGCACTCTACCTCTATGCAATCGATCGATTGCAATGCACTCAACACACTGCACTTTAGCGCATGGCTCTTGGCCACTAACAAGAAACCGGGCAACTCGCCCCATGTCTGCACGCTTTGCAGAACATCAGACAAAGGCAACTCGTTCACAGATAAATGAACAGCCAATTTTGGAATAACGTCAGCAATCTGCGGAACAAATCCGGCAGTAGTTCTGTCCGAAATCGGACGCAAGTAGACAGAGCAGTCATACTTAGTTTCCCAGTTTTCACCGAGAGCCTTAGACAAATTTTTCCTACGCTCAACTGCAACGTTTGCAGCTGCCATCATACACAGAGCTGGCTAAGCCTGTCGCACACGCACAAGAAGCACGTAGCCGGCTAGCACAACTACGAAAAAGCAACGAACACTTACGTTAGAGTAGGATTCGAAATCAACCAAACGAAAGGAACGGAAACATCAACCAGTAAATAAATCCAAATCTTTAGTCCAAACCAAAGAAGAAACTAACAAACGTCCAAATGAAATCCAAATGAACCGAATGAACAAAAAAGAGGCTCAGTACACAGGCTCTTTGCACGCAGAGCAGAGATGTTGCTTCATTTTCTTTTTTTTAAAGTTTAGTATTGTTAGTAACTAACCAGGTAAGACTACCCGGCACGGGGGCTGAACAATCAACACGCCCCATGCCCCAGATGCAGCAATCAGCATGCACCGATAACAAACTGGCTGCACCAGGACATACGCCCCAGGGGACGGCTGTGTAGATGGGCCAAGAGGCGCGCCCAATTCCTCATTGGCACGGATAAGACGGCCGGCCTCAGACAACACCAGGTCAGAGGAGTGAGTCAGCGCGGTTAGAAGTTCAGCTGGCACACGCGCCACATGCCAGCCTACGTGCCATCGACTCCTCTTTGCGACTAACACGGGCCGCGCCGAGGGGGTGAACGTGTGCAGTCGCCTCGCTACACACGCACACAGCAGTCGGTGGCCTAACCACCCGACCAACTGTGTTGGCCTGTATTATTTTCTACATACATGCGTCAAGCTACCTACTGCAGAAGCTTTTACTCAGTAAACAACTCAGTAAATTACCAAGTACCGAGTTTACCGAATTTTTTTCTAATTGAGTAATTCAAAATTGAAACTCGGTATTCAGTAAAGTAAAATTAAGAAAAATTTTTACCAGTAAGTAAAAGTACTTACTTTAACTCAAGATAACTAAGTACCGAGTAACTTTTACTCAGAAAATTTATTAGGAACAACACTGGTTAGATGGTCTGCTTGAAAGGGATACAAAATACAGCATTTTTGCGGAACAGCCCTTGATTTTCAAATTTCAAGCTACATTTTCTCAAAAAACGGTATTTCGATTTTGCTAATTTCTTTTTTATTTTATAGCGAATAAATAGCGCTTCATTTTTCTATATCCCGATCATTTGGACTCGCTCTTGTTTTCCGGAAATAGTGCCGAACCGAACGTAAGGTGAAAAAAAATTTTTTTTCAAAAAAATACATGCAATGTACGTAGGCCGATCGGGCGGAATGCGACGATTCCAAAAATGCCATTCCCAACTGGCTGCGACCAAAAATAAAAAAGTTATTCGCGAAAAACTGCAAATTTTTCGTTTTTCTAATTCCGGAACCGGGGCCTCCCGGAAGCTGAAAATTGCAGGTTATGTTTCTTATATCAAAGTATGTTTGGATGCAAAGTTTCAGCCAAATCGGTGACTATCGCCCAAACTTGTACCAAAAAAGACCGTTTTTGCTCGCTAGCAACTTAAACTGGCTCTTAATTTACGTTGCCCATCCCTAATTCTTATGGTCAACACCGTACATAATCATAACAAAATAACTACGCCTCTTTCGCCTACCTGAACGATGAAGCTCTTTCCGATGCTGCTCCTCATTTTCTCTAATTTGCCTCTCTACCTCATCCTCCAATGAAGCACTGGTACTGGGCTGAGGTTTGAAAACAAGAGACGATAAAGTTAGCAGTACACAGATGTACGTATTGAATGTATGTAGTCAGTTACCGAATACAACAAGTGGAGGCCCAGAACAGTCAGGGAAATAACAACATACAGTATAGATAAAAAAAAATGTCCCATCGCTTTTTCGGCCTTCACTCAAACGTTTCGTTCTCAGTCACTTCTTTACCGATTTGGCTCAAATTTTCAGCAAAAATTAACAACATGGTTGGCTAAATATTCTGCAACTTTGGTGCGAAAATTCCAACGGAAAAAATTTTTTTGAACCGAAAAGTGAAAATCATAGTGGTCTGTGTAAATTCAAATTTCCCGCGTAATTACGGCGCTATCGCTAAGATAGTTGCAGGAATGATCGGGCGGACATTTGGTCATAACATATTCAGACGGCAGCCCTCTGGCTTAAGGGGCACTAAAATTGGGGAATTTCAAAAACATGACAAAATGTGACTTTTCTTCGTAAAAACGGTGAAATGACAATTCAGAAGATTTTCGATTTTCTAAAAACACTGTGGAGAAGGTTTCTATGATGTGAAACAGAGTTTACATATCAGGTTCATTCATTTGTCGAACTTCCTGCTACAATCTGTGTTGATTGACAACTGATTCAGTGCTTTGATTCCAGAATGTACAGATTTCTTAACTATGAGATTTTCGATCATGTTTTTAAAATTCCCCAATTTTAGTGTCCCTTAAGCCAGAGGGCTGCCGTCTGAATATGTTATGACCTAATGTCCGCCCGATAAATGCTGCAACTATCTAAGCGATAGCGCCGTAATTACGCGGGAAATTTGAATTTACACAGACCACTATGATTTTCACTTTCTGGTTCAAAAAAATTTTTTCCTTTGGAATTTTCGCACCAAACTTGCAGAATATTTAGCCAACCATGTTGGTAATTTTTGCTGAAAATTTGAGCCAAATCGGTAAAGAATTGACTGAGAACGAAACGTTTGAGTGAAGGCCGAAAAAGCGATGGGACATTTTTTTTTATCTATACTGTATATGGTATCAGTACACATATATGGAAACGGTACCATATATGGTACCGGTACACCTTCAAGTGGTACCATATATGGTGCCACTTCCTTATATGGTACTGGTACCATATATGGTACCGGTACCATATATGGTACCCCTTCGATCGAGGCCTCAGGTGGTACCATATATGGTACTGGTACCATATATGGAAACGGTACCATATATGGAACCGGTACCATATATGGTAACAGGTACCATATATGGTACCCCTTCGATCAAATCATAAGGGGTACCATATATGGTACCGGTACCATATATGGTACCCTTTCGATCGAGGCCTCAGGTGGTACCATATATGGTACCGGTACCATATATGTAAACGGTACCATATATGGAAACGGTACGATATATGGTACCGGTACCATATATGGTACCCCTTCGATCGAGGCCTCAGGTGCTACCATATATGGTACCGGTACCATATATGGAAACGGTACCATATATGGAAACGGTACCATATATGGTACCCTTTCGATCGAGGCCTCAGGTGGTACCATATATGGTACCGGTACCATATATGGAAACGGTACCATATATGGTACCGGTACCATATATGGTACCCTTTCGATCGAGGCCTCAGGCATACATGTAACAGGGGGTCTGCCCCCCCCCCCCCCCCACCCAACTTAGGCCAGACCCCGCCGGATAGGGACCTCCCTCCCGACCGAGACGATGATTCCGACCCCCCTCCGATTATTCTGGCAAGTAATTTTTGAGCAAATTTTTGCGATTTTTTGCAATTTCAGACACAAAAATTACCAAAATCGCCGGTAAAACAGCACTTTCTAGCTGTATTTCAGCCCAAATTAGCGATCTTTGGCCCAAAAATTGCGATTTTTTCCATTTTTGAGCGTTTTTTAGTGCCGGACCCCCTTCCCAAAATTTTGGCTCAGACCCCCCCTGGCCGGCGCCAGACCCCCAACTCCCCCTCCCCCGTTCGGCTGATGATCTGTTACATGTATGGCCTGAGGTGGTACCATATGGTACCACCTGAGGCCTTGATCGAAAGGGTACCATATATGGTACCGTTTCCATATATGGTACCGTTTCCATATATGGTACCGATACCATATATGGTACCACCTGAGGCCTCGATCGAAAGGGTACCATATATGGTACCGGTTCCATATATGGTACCGTTTCCATATATGGTACCGTTTCCATATATGGTACCGGTACCATATATGGTACCACCTGAGGCCTCGATCGAAAGGGTACCATATATGATACCGGTACCATATATGGTACCGTTTCCATATATGGTACCGTTTCCATATATGGTACCGGTACCATATATGGTACCACCTGAGGCCTCGATCGAAAGGGTACCATATATGGTACCGGTACCATATATGGTACCCCTTATGATTTGATCGAAGGGGTACCATATATGGTACCTGTTACCATATATGGTACCGGTTCCATATATGGTACCGTTTCCATATATGGTACCGGTACCATATATGGTACCACCTGAGGCCTCGATCGAAGGGGTACCATATATGTTACCAGTACCATATAAGGAAGTGGTACCATATATGGTACCACTTGAAGTTGTACCGGTACCATATATGGTACCGTTTCCATATATGTGTACTGATACCATATATGTTGTTATTTCCCTGACTGCAGAAGGTTTGTGTTTGGGAACCGAAAAGAGGGGTTACCTCTGCGTCCTCTGGCAGAAGGCATCCTGCACACTCAGAGAGTGATAGAAACCAGAGCTGATGCAGAGTTAAAACAGCACTAATTGACGATTTGTGTGGCCACTCAAACCAAGCCAGAGGTTATTTTACTGTTATTAAACAGATACTATAAGCTCAATTCTCACGCCTCGTGACAACAAACAGGTGATAGTAGTCGAACTAAATGGTAATAAGTTAGCCATTGTCTACCTTCCCACTCAAATCAGCCGGTCACAAGTACAGTCGCTAGCTGTGTGGCTACATACATACGTGCGCATTTCTTTATAAATCTACGTATGCAGCTACGCCAAGCCAATGAGCAGCGTAAGCAAAGGCTATACAGGTGATATACAAAATAGAATTGTTAATTAAACAGTCCGTATTCAAAGTTGATTAGCCGCCATGATCTAGATTCATTACATACATGTATAACAGACCAAAAGTTCTTCTACACATTATGTACAGTACATGGACTCAATCAATCTCAGAAAGTCAGAAATGCATTCTATCGGTCACTGAAATTTGGGAAAGCAAGAAGCTTTTCTGACTGAAAAAAGCAAAGTAAAACTGAAAATATCAAGGGAACTTCTTTGGATTTCAGCAAACTAGGTAAAAAGAGCAGTACACAAGGTAAAGTAATACTTGGTAGTTCTCCCGAAAATTAACTAGGTAATACTAGGCAATCCAGTCAAAAAGTGCACCACATTGCGCATAGCACATTGTAACTAATAGTGATTACATAGAAGGCGGTAAGCACATTTTTAACAAAGAACCTATACCGGAACGCAGAAAAATTCATATAAAGCAATGCAGAGATTGGGATAATGCGCTAAGACGACTGTAAAACAGTACAGTAACGGCACTCGAAACAAAGATTAGGGAAGAAACCTTGATTCAACAACAATACAAACATTTTCAGTGTCTAAAACAGAAGTTACTTACATACGTACATTGTATGTACGTACAATGTAGGTAATCATCAAATGCTACACTATATCTAATCGGCACACGTATACTTCCACAGTCTTAGGTTAGGCTCTTGCACATTTTCAGGCTCGGCCACTGACCTTCCACCACGTTCTGTATGCAACTGTACAACGAGATGTCTTTCAGATTATCCTAAAGACGGCAGTTTACATTCAAACGCAACGTCTTAAAAAGGCACTACTCCGCGCCACCTTTCGACAAAGATTAGGCCCATACATGTAACAGCTCCGGGCCGACCTGGGGGGAGGGGGGTAGGGGGTTTTTTCCTCAGATGGGGGGTCGAGGGGGGGGGGGGTTTCGTCCAGAGGTGGGGTCCAAAATTTCAAAAAGCTCCAGAACGCCTGGAAATGCGTTTTTAAGACGTTTTTATCAGTAAGGATGCTAAAAATCGCAATTTTAAGCTGCCAAATAGCTTTTTAGAGCTAAAATCAAGCAAAAAATGACAAAAAGGGCTTCCAAAAACACCCATTTCTCTTAAATATCAGCAGTGGAAGCGCCAAATTTGGTTTCCAAAGGCTTTTCAAGTGAATTTTAGGCTAAAAATTAGTGATTTCTGACCCAGTTTGTTAATACTGGAGCCACCACTAGTACTTGTATTTTTTGGTCGGGGGGGGGTGAGGGGGGGTTGGCCTTTCCAGCTGGGGGGAGTAACCCCCCAAACCCCCTAGTACATGTATGATTAGGCCATATTTCTGGTATGGAATCAGGTAATACAATACCCATTTTACGACAACTGCAATAAGCCCCCACCAAACAGAGCTATATATGAAAGCGGTACTTAAGGGCCGTCCATAAACGACGTCGTTCCAGAGGGGGGAGGGGCGGTCGGCTGAAATGCGACGATAGACGACGCACCAGGAGGGGGAGGGGGTTAGCAAAAAACGACGTCGCTTTTTTTTGGAATTTTAGGGAACTTTGAATGTATTATTTTCGATTTATGTACATTCTTCAAAGAATTCTACATTCAGAAAAGCTTCCCAGAGTGGCTGAAGGGATCTATTCAATTCATTGTACAGTGACGGAACAAGAAAAAAATAACAGTACTGCATGTACTGCACTTTAATCGGGCGAGGGGGGTAAACGGAAAACGACGTCGCCTAGGGGGGAGGGGGTCCCCAGAAACGACGCAAGGCGATTTTGAGGGGAGGGGGGTCCGAAAAATCGGGATTTTGGAACGTCGTCGTTTATGGACGGCCCCTTAGGGTAGTGGTACCTAATAAAATGGTACCGACACAATACAGTATGACTAAGTTATGTAACGGTAATAGTTTAATAGTTAGTGCATGACTGTGCTAACAGCACCAAAATAAGATACATGAGCATACATGGGCCGGAAAAGTGGGTTGGGGACATACATGGGCCGTAAGGGGCATACCCCTCCCCCTCGGCCGGCCATACCCCCCTCCCCCACCCCTCCCGGAGGGAGGAAATTTTCGCTTATTTAAGGCAAAATAGGCGTTTTTTGGCCTTTTTTGGGACCCCCCTGAGGTCTCCAGACCCCCCTACCCTCCCCTCCGGATTTTTCGGGCCCATATATGATTGGGGATACTAAAAATCTGAAAATTTGTGTGTGGGCCTACCGGTTTGGGGGTCAGGAACAGAAGTTGGTTTCCGGTGGGTGGGTGGGGACGTTTGGGGGGCCAGCCAAGTTGGGGGGTGGGCAAGCTAACCCTACCAGAACCACCCCTGGACTATGTACGATGTAGAGGTTTACCAGTGGTTGCAGCGAGATCAGACACTGAGAAAATTTAGGGACTGCCGACGCCGCTGAGACTCTTTCCGAGCTCCTTCTTATCTGACTGCTTACAGCAACCCAGCGTGGCCAGCACCTGCACAAAAATAACCAGCTGTATAAGAAACTGCACAGCACAGTGATGGCCATAAAACGACCGCCTGGCTTTTTTCGATGTCTCCGTATTTCTTCAAATCGTCCATTCTCAATTAAATTAGCTAACATGGAATCTTTTAGCTATCCATAGCCTTATGTGCAGTGCAGACATAAGCGTTAAAAGGATTGTATCAATACACGGCTCGATTTATCTGACTCACCTCACAGAGCGACATATTTATCTAGTTATCTTTATCTAACAGCCAATCAATAAAGAGACACAATGTGCCCAGCCGTGAAGCAGATTCTTTTTTTCTGCCACAGACAGACAGACAGACAGACAGACAGACAGACAGACAGACAGACAGACAGACAGACAGACAGACAGACAGACAGACAAAGAAAGAAAGAGTTGTTGGTGGTGGTGGTCGGTGTTTTTGCAGAGTTTCCCGTCCCCGATTTAGAGGCCGGCCGGCTTTTAATAAGCACGGCACGCGCTAGACAACAGCCAGTCGAAATTGTTTTAAATGCAATAATGACAATTAAACGTGAGAGCTGCCACCAGCCAGAAAGACCGGTCGATTTTTCTGCTAACCAACCGACCACCACTACTTCATTCCTACGTCCTGCCTCACATTCGAAATAAAATCAATCAATCAATCAATCACTAACCAACCTCTCACCTACGACAAAACGATCTCTTTACAATTGCTTCCCATTCAATACAATACACCTGTATTTGGAAGCGATTCTGTCTGCATGCATGTACTAAGGGGTTGGGGGTTACCCTAGCTAGAGAGGCCAACCCCCTCACCCCCAAGACACCAAAAATACAATAGTAGCGGTTGCAGTTACGAACAAACTGGCTCAGAAATACTGTTGTTTGTGTATACACATACACATTTACCATACACAAAAATACACATTGTTTTTTCAATGTGTATACACGTACACATACACATACACATTGAGAATTCTGATACACATTACCATACACAAACAGTACTCAAAATGTGTATTTTTGTGTAAGGGTATTTGATCGGCAAAAATCGATAAAATTTCAAACAGAAACGTAAAATTTCGATGTTTTTGCTGCAGAAATTATAACTGTAAATATCCTCATAAAGCCTTCAATGCGCCTAAGTAACTCGACTTCAAATCTATCCAAGGTTTCAAGCAGCAGACATTGAGAGATTCGATTTTTCTAGCATTTCTTACTGAAAATCTACCAAAAAATTTGCATTTTCAGTACAATACACATACACAAATATACACAAAAATACACATTGTTTTGCTGAATGTGTATACACAAATTACCATACACATTCGAAGGTAAATGTGTATACACATATACATACACATAAACAAACGGAAAATACAATACCAAACAACAGTACTCAGAAATCACTACTTTTTAGCTTAAAATTCCCTTGAAAAGCCACTGTATGGAAGACCCGACTTTGTCGTTTCCACTGTTGACATTTAAGACAAATTTGTGGTTTTAGAAACCGTTTTTCCCATTTTTTGCTTGTTCTTAGCTATATAACGCTATTTGGCAGCTTAAAATAGCGATTTTAGGCTCCTTACTGAGAAAAGCGAGCAAAAACGAATTTCCAGACGTTTTGGAGCTTTTTGAAATTTTGGACGCCGCTGACCCTCCCCTGACGCATCCCCACACCTCCCAAACGCCGGCCAGACCTGTTACATGTATGCTGTTTATCAGGTTACAAAACGCGATTAAACGCGTGTTAGCAGCACGTTTAATTAATAATGAGGCTAAAAACCGAAAGTGTAAGCAGCAGCTTGTATTTAAGCATAAAACGACAAAAGTTCTAAAATCAGTTAAATTACATTTTTTGAATATAAGAACCAGCGAAAACGCTAAATTCCCTTATCAAAGTATTTTAAGCTAAAAATAATGGTTTCTGAGTCAGGTTATTGCCAGTACTGGAGGCGCTACTATTTCAGGGTTCATACGGATAAGGGTTTTCCAAATTCCCTGACTTTTCCCTGACCTGAATGCGAAAATTCCTTAACTTTCTACAAGCAAACTCATAAAACAGTAAATGTTTTCAAACACCTAATTTTGTGATTTCTTTTGCATCGGCAGATATTTACATAAACGGTAGCATATCCAATAATTTTCTAAAAGCAAAGGGTGAATACTGCCAAAAAATCTTTTGATTCGGTTGAAAATTGATGGAATGGCGGCCATTTGAAATTATAATGAAAAAATGGCCGAAAAAAGGCCAGGAGGCGGTCCTTCTATGACCAACACTGCATGGTATGTACATTCACACAACAGGGGGTCTGAAGGTCCGTCCCCCATCCGATTTAGGTCAACCTCCCACGATTTTTGGGAAGCAATTTTTTCAGCAAATTTTGAACATTTTTCAGAATTTCAGGGTCAGACACTAAAATTGCTACAATTACTTATGAAACAACACTTTGTAGCTGTCTTTGAGACCAAATTAGCGATTTTTGAGCGTTTTTTTTGCACCCCACATCTTCCACCGGTAGTTCGGCTGAGACCCCGGCGCCAACCCCTCCCCCGTCAACGGATACCTGTACAATGTACATGCAAGCACAAAAAAAAATACTGACCTGAGCCCAGAGAAGCACCGCCATGCCAAGCAAGACACACCACAGCCATTGCTCAAAGCTGAGAGCTGCGGTTTGGAAGAACAGACCACCAAACTGTACCACTACAATTTGGGACAGAAATGTCGCTATCCAAATTGCGCAATAGATCGGGTTGGTGAACAGACCCTGAAAGCTCCACCGATGCAACATACAGACATAACAGTACATTATATAATACAGTCAGGCACTTAATGCCGTTTATGGTATTTTCACCATATAATGGTACCCCTACATTGGCACTGGTCCGTTCAGATTTCGTATCATATATATGGTATTATGCCATATTATGGTACTGGCACCAGACATGGGCAAAGGGGGGGCTGAGGGGGGGTGGCCCCCCCCCTCAGCCTCTGACCTACCCCCCCCCCTCAGCCGGCCGCTACCCCCCTCAGGAATTTTTGGAAGAAGTTTGTATAGAAAATTATGATAAAAATATACCTGGATTAGGTGTAAATGAGCTCAGAATAGCTTATTTTAGCTTATTTTAATGAAAAACAAGCCAAAAAACCTTGATTTTAGCAAAAAATCGGACTTTTTGGCTTACCACCCCCTCAGCCCCCCTCAGGAGCTCCTACCCCCCCTCAGGAGCTCCTACCCCCTCAGGAATTGAAAATTCTAGCCCCCCTCAGCCGAAATGCTAGCCCATGTCTGACTGGCACCCATGGCCCTGGGTAGGGGTACCACAATATGCCGCCACCACAGTCTCGACGAACGTGGGTGTACCAAACAATGCTACAGGTACCATGGTGCTAGTACCATAAACGGCGTTAAGTGCCTGACTGTATATAGGAGTGGTAGATTGCAGCAGAAGTTAGACTAAATCTATTCTATTTCACAATTAAAATTGGCATAATGGTTGGCTAGCCTGCTACATTAAGAAGAAGCTTTACTTTAAAGACGTTGCGCTCTCCGTGTATCTTCCTGGCGTTAATCTCATTGAAAAGAGTCAACATAACAAATACATTGAACACTATAGTGAAGTGCTGACTGGGCGGCGCATCTAAGCTGGCATAGCGACCAGTGCTGATACCAAACAAGTTTTCCCCTGAAAATCAGACCATTTGCAGTTACGACAGGTGTTTGTACTGATGTTGCTCAACTGAACTGATACTACATATAACAGTCTGTGGGTTCACAAATTTAGTAATGAACAATAATAATAATAGATTTGGGGCCTCCTTAGCTGGGAGCGTCCCTGTCGCGGACCATAGCAAAGCTATCTTATTTCCCAGCCCTCTTTCGACTAACCAATCAGCACACTTTCTTGTGACCAACCCACTTACATATCTATTATCACTCTTTTCTTTTACTCAAATACACGCCAAAAGTTCTCCTTTGGGATCAAACGTCTGCGTCATCGATAGGTCTTTACAGACCCTTTCAACATTGTATTGTGATAGCGTGCCATAGAGTGCCCCTTTGTCTCTACGTCTACTTCCAACAACATCAACTACCCTTCTGCAAGCCTGATGGCGCAACACCTCACCATTTTTCATAGAAATGCTCCAGCCCGGCGACCCCAACTACTGGCATGACACCTTGTTGCTCTCCTGCAGGATGTTCAACTACTGTACCCACCCGATCAGCTTGCCAGCTTCCCAGGGCATCAGGCATTTCAAGCCCCCTACACTCCACCCTCACTCCTCTAGCAGGGGCTAGTCATACTCATTATCAAAACCAGCCCCCCAGCAATAGTCATACCCAGAGTCTCTCACAGTCCACCTCTACACTTCTCGGTACTCTACCATACACACACATTGCAGCAGTTGGCCTGAGATCACCTGCTAGACAGGGCGAGCAAATTCAAACTCAAACTCAATAGATCTGGCAACACTGCGCATTCGCTCACTCAACCCAGATGATGCCAAACTTGCTAGACCCCCAACTAAAGTTATCCCAAGAATCGGCCTAAAAATACCACGTGCTGGTCACTAGGAGTGTCTGGCGTGTTGACGCCACGATGCTGTCAGCTCCCGCTCGCTTGGTGCCCCCCTCAGTGTGCGAGAGGTCCCCACAGGCATAGCTAGCTTCTCAGACAGCTTCTGACGTCACTGATCTTCTCCTCCAACGTAGCATGCTTTTGGAGCGGCTTCGGTGCAATGGCAGATCCAGTCGGTTCCCATTTGGTTTGTGCCCGTTTCCTCCTTTCCCGTTTCCTCCTTTCCCATTTCCTCTTTTCCCGTTTCCTCCTTTCCCGTTTCCTCCTTTAAGAGTCCCGTTTCCTCCTTTTTCAGTTTTTTGCGTTTTAACAAAATTCAGACTGCTTTAAGGTTTTCTATGATGTTAGAAGAGCGCCACGCTTTACTGCTCTGCTTTTATTGCATTAATCTGTGCTTTCCATGTTGTTTCCGGGCCTAGCGGGGCCGGCCGGCGGCCCAACAAAGGCTGCCCAACAAACGGCGATTAGATGGGCAATTCAGGGTTCGTGCGGCTTTTTCAGAGCAAAATTCCCTGACCTTTCCCTGACTTTTCCCTGACCAAAGTCAAAATTCCCTGACCAACATGAGTGATGAAATTCTACCAAGAATGAGACAATTTTGAAAAATTAGCTCTGAAAAACGCATTTAAACAGTATTCTGAAGGTAAAATTTCAAGTTCTAGTAGTTGTGGAAAGTCCGAAGTCCCATTTTCAAAAGGGTGCTGTGTAAAGCTCTGACAGGGCCCTTTGGGCGCGAGAGTATTCTACTGCTATCAAATTTTTCCCTGACCGGACACCAAATTCCCTGACTTTTCCCTGATTCCCTGACTTTTGAATTCCCTGACTTTTCCATGACTCCCTGACTTTCCAGGTCCCGCACGAACCCTGCAATTACTAGTGTAATTACAAAGAACAAAAGAAATGTAAACAAGTGGGCAGTGTCAGTGAGGTCAGTGTGGTGCGTGTATATCCCCTATGCTATGGTTGCCCTCCTCTAGCCGTGTTTGTAAGACTGTCTGTCGAGTTGTGTCTGTCGCCAACACAAACGTGTCAGGCGATTATGGAGCAGTTAATTTCTTATCAAACAAAACGTGGCAAAAGTGCCGTCTATTATCGAGGCTACCGATACTTTAAGATTGAAGCAAACCCGGAACCGGATCGCATCCGGTGGCGTTGCAACACCTCAAATCGCTGCAATGGGAAGCTGTTTTCCGTTACTGCCAAGCATCGAGTACGTACATATATTTTTTCATATCTATTGAACGGAAACTTAAGCAAATATGGTAAAAAAAAAACACCGCTAAAACAACTGTAAGGAGCCGCGCACACATACATGGGCCGGAAAATCCGGAGGGGGTGTATGGAGACCTCGGGGGGGGGGGGGGGGGGGGTCCCCAAAAAGTCCAAGAAACGCCTATTTTGCCTTAAATAAGCGAAAATTTTTTCCCTCCGGGAGGGGGGGGGGTGGGCGAGGGGGTGGTATTGGCCGGCGAGGGGAGGGGGTATACCACCCCCATACCACCCCCGGCCCATGTATGCGCGCACATATTCGGATAGACTCTGTCCTTAGCCTTAGTCCGATCTGCAAAATTATACCAGACTTTTGTTGATTTATAAATGGGTGCTGTACGTCGTTCGTATGTGTGCTAGTTAGCACTAAAGCCTGGCGCTATTCTAACATCATAGAAAACCTTAAAGCAGTCTAAATTTTGCTAAAACGCAAAAAAACTGAAAAAGGAGGAAACGGGACTCCTAAAGGAGGAAACGGGAACGGAGGAAATGGGAAAGGAGGAAACGGGAACATGCCTCCCATTTTACCTACACTGTCACCAGCTTTCGTGGCCTGGATGGAGCTTTGTGGTAACGACCAAATCTTTGCGGCAAGAAACTTGCCACACCGAGGGGACGAGCGCACAAGCACACTCACAGTGCCGGCTTGTGCACATAAGTCCTTCACTAAAGCCAGATGAAAGGGAAACAACCAACTCACCATTAAAAATGAGCCCCAAAATAACAATTAATTGATAAAGGGCATGTCCAAGGATGTTTTTGATCATAGTCCTCGAGATAAACGACTTTGTGCGTCCATAGAGGTTGCGATTTAGCAAATCCTCACTGGGCAGCTCAGTGGCCAGCGCCAAAGAGATCAGTGCGCCGAAGATGACATTAATCCATAGCGTATGAATCGGCTAAAAGAAATGCAATCTATGAAAAAACCGGTACTGTCTGATTGGGGCAGCTTCGCCGAAACGCAATTTTCTTTTCCATTGTGGCAAGATTTTGTTTTAAATTAAAAGCTGGCGTGAACGCATTTCAGTTAAAGCAGGAAGCAACGTGTTTACTCTGATTGGCGAATCTTCAATGACGCAGGCTCCAACGAACGCAACCATCACGGCCACAACGTTAACAGTGAGTTGGAATTGGAGAAATTTGGCAATGCTGTCATGCACGTTTCGACCCCACATCACCGCCTGGACTATCGACGAAAAGTTATCGTCAGTTAGGATAATGTCAGATGCCTCCTTAGCCACATCCGTGCCAACGATCCCCTGAAGACATGACTTTTAATAGCCTCATCTAGACAACCTATTTTACACATCTTGCCTCAGTTTAGAAATCAAAATTTTGATCGGTCGGAAAATTCATGAAAATAGTCGGAAAATATAGCCTCAGAAATTGATTAGTCACTTTTTTGCATATTCAAAGCCTGAACACAGGTTTTGAAGCGCAGTAGCAGCAGAGTAACATCGAATATCAAGTTGTAAGGCTATCTTTGAACCAAAAGCAACTGCTCTTTAAATTAAACCTGTTTCTAAATCATACTAGCACCTCATACAGGGTGCCAAACAATGATAGGCATGAGTAAACTAAGCTCACAAGCCAAATACTGAGTGTCCCTCTATTGGCGACATGAACAGCTTAATGATTAGCAAAATTGGAAGACGAAAGCGCATACATGTAACAGGTCATCCGCCGATGGTGGGAGGGGGTTAAGGGTCTGGCGCCGGCCGCGGGTCTGGTCCAAAATTGGGGGTCGGGCACTAAAAACGCTCAAAAATGGAAAAATCGCACTTTTCTGGCTATAAATCGCCAAAAATTGCTAATTTGGGCTGAAATACAGCTAAAAAATGCTGTTTTGCAGGCGATTTTGGCAATTTTTGTGTCTGAAATTGTAAAAAATGTAAAAATTTGCTCAAAAAAATTACTTGCCAGAAAATCGGACGGGCGTCGGCGAAATCGTCTCGGGGGGGGGGGGGGGGCTGGCCTAAGTCGGGTTGGGGGCATACCCCCCCCAGACCCCCCTGTTACATGTATGCGAAAGCGACTACTCTCTTCTCTTCAAACTGTGCGTGACGCCCGAGGGAGCACTCAGTAATGAGCTTGTGAATAAACCCACAATACCATACATGTCATGCGCCGAAGGGCGAAGGGGGGTCCGGCGCCGGCCGGGGGTGTCTAAGTCCAAATTTTGGGAAGGGGTTGGGCACTAAAAACGCTCAAAAATTGTATTTTTTGCTTAAAATCGTCAAAAATCGCTAATTTGTGCTGAAATACAAATAAAAAGTGCTGTTTTACAGGCGATTTTGGCAATTTTTGTGTCTGAAATTGCAAAAAATCCCAAAAATTTGCTCAAAAAATTACTTGCCAGAAAAACCGGAGGGGAGGGGGTCGGGAAAATCGTATTGGGGGTACACATCCGGGGGGTCTGGCCTAAGTCGGGCGGGGCAAACGCCAGACCCCATGTTACATGTATGCATAATACAATACCCTACTTACCGGTACTTCCATTTTTCTGTTATACTTAATTTGCTCTGGGTGCTTTCACTGTTTGAGACCCTGTACAAGTTTGCGCAAATAACAGTTGAACTTCATCATTAATGGAATAACAGGTCGTCCGATCATTTGTGTGTCATTTAGCCAGTTGTTCCATTTCTCAAGGGATCCATTTCATTTAGTACAAGGTTCGACTATGCAAGGAAAAACTTCAAACTAGAAATTATTGCATTTAAGAGTCAGTCTCTGATTCGATCGAGTCTTGGTATGTCAAGTTGAAAATCGAACTTTTGCGTAGAGACCTGTGCGTTGGTGTACTAATAGGCATTCATGAGTTATGTTAAACCTGCAAAGGGTTTATTGATTTGACGCTCCATTCCCGAGATACAAGCCGCCAAAAATCGGCCCGCTTAACTATGGGACCAAAATTCTCAACTCGAATTTCTTTTGTACCAATAAGAGTTGGGACTAAAAAATTGGGGATTTTAGGTAACTTTTTGAGTAGTTTAAGAATTTTTGGTCCAAAATTATTTTTGAGTAAAAATTTTTTTTGCGACCACCTTTGGCCGGCCCTAGCTCGTCTGGAACCCCCCCTACACAGTTTTTTTTTATTTCAGGATTTTGTAGCGCTATCAATTTGCCAGACTATGGTGTAAAGCATTTTGGGCTGCGACCCGACATTCGTGAGATATTCGCATCCGAATGGCCAAAACCATGCAGAATTTGCTAGTTTTGCAGTACACAAAGCTATGATGCCGGATTACTTTCATTATAATAAGAGTTGAGACAATAAAATTGGGGATTTTAGGTAACTTTTTGAGTAGTTTAAGAATTTTTGGTCCGAAATTATTTTTGAGTAAAAAATATTTTTGCGACCACCTTTGGCCGGTCCTAGCTCGTCTGGAACCCCCCTACACAGTTTTTTTTATTTTAGGATTTTGTAGCGCTATCAATTTGCCAGACTATGGTGTAAAGCATTTTGGGCTGCGACCCGACATTCGTGAGATATTCGCATCCGAATGGCCAAAACCATGCAGAATTTGCTTGTTTTGCAGTACACAAAGCTACGATGCCGGATTACTTTTATTATAATAAGAGTTGGGACTAAAAAATTGGGGATTTTAGGTAACTTTTTGAGTAGTTTAAGAATTTTTGGTCCAAAATTATTTTTGAGTAAAAAATATTTTTGCGACCACCTTTGGCCAGCCCTAGCTCGTCTGGAACCCCCCCCCTACACAGGTTTTTTTATTTCAGAATTTTGTAGCGCTATCAATTTGCCAGACTATGGTGTAAAGCATTTTGGGCTGCGACCCGACATTCGTGAGATATTCGCCTCCGAATGGCCAAAACCGTGCAGAATTTGCTAGTTTTGCAGTACACAAAGCTACGATGCCGGATTACTTTTATTATAATAAGAGTTGGGACTAAAAAATTGGGGATTTTAGGTAACTTTTTGAGTAGTTTAAGAATTTTTGGTCCAAAATTATTTTTGAGTAAAAATTTTTTTTGCGACCACCTTTGGCCAGCCCTAGCTCGTCTGTAACCCCCCCCCCTACACAGGTTTTTTTTTCAGAATTTTGTAGCGCTCTCAATTTGCCAGACTTTGGTGTAAAGCATTTTGGGCTGCGACCCGACATTCATGAGATATTCGCCTCCGAATGGCCAAAACCGTGCAGAATTTGCTAGTTTTGCAGTACACAAAGCTACGGTTTTGGCCATTTGGAGGCGAATATCTCACGAATGTCGGGTCGCAGCCCAAAATGCTTTACAACCAAGTCTGGCAAATTGATAGCGCTACAAAATTCTGAAATAAAAAAACCTGTGTAGGGGGGGGGTTCCAGACGAGCTAGGGCTGGCCAAAGGTGGTCGCAAAAAAATTTTTACTCAAAAATAATTTTGGACCAAAAATTCTTAAACTACTCAAAAAGTTACCTAAAATCCCCAATTTTTTAGTCCCAACTCTTATTATAATAAAAGTAATCCGGCATCGTAGCTTTGTGTACTGCAAAACAAGCAAATTCTGCATGGTTTTGGCCATTCGGATGCGAATATCTCACGAATGTCCGGTCGCAGCCCAGAATGCTTTACACCATAGTCTGGCAAATTGATAGCGCTACAAAATCCTAAAATAAAAAAAACTGTGTAGGGGGGGTTCCAGACGAGCTAGGACCGGCCAAAGGTGGTCGCAAAAATATTTTTTACTCAAAAATAATTTTGGACCAAAAATTCTTAAACTACTCAAAAAGTTACCTAAAATCCCCAATTTTTTAGTCCCAACTCTTATTGATACAAAAGAAATTCGAGTTGAGAATTTTGGTCCCATAGTTAAGCGGGCCGATTTTTGGCGGCTTGTATCTCGGGAATGGAGCGTCAAATCCATAAACCCTTTGAAGGTTTAACATAACTCATGAATGCCTCTTAATGCACCAACGCACAGGTCTCTACGCAAAAGTTCGATTTTCAACTTGACATAGGGATAAGGGCGGAGACTCGATCGAATCAGAGACTGACTCTTAAATATCATACATGTGACAGGCCATCCGCCGAAGGGGGAGGGGGGGTTGGAGGGGTCTGAGCCAAAATTTTGGGACGGGGAGTTGGGCACTAAAAAACTCTCAAAAATCGAAAAATCGCTACTTTCGGCTGAAATACAGCTAAAAACTGCTGTTTTGCAGGCGATTTTGGCAATTTTTTGTCTGAAATTGATAAAAAATTGCAAAAATTTACTTGCCAGAAAAATCGGAGGGTTGGGTCGGCGAAATCGTCTCGGGGGGGGGGGGGGTCCCATCCGGGGGGTCTGGTGGCCTAAGTCGCGTGGGGGCAGACCCCCTGTTACATGTATGTTAAATATTGTTTTCAACTCCTGTGGTACACACACCACCGTTGTCAAGTGCCAAATCTCACCATAGCAAATCCAACATCGGCCTTCTTCAGCATCAGGACATCGTCAGCTGCAGTGCCAATCACAGCCACCACCTCTCTTTCGCTGGTGGCTTTGCTGTCGATGATTCCCTTGACCAGCAGGTACTTGTCACTGGACTGCGCCCCGGCCAGCACCCTCAGTTGGGGCCAGATTCTGTCTAACAGTTCCTGTTGCACATGGCCGTTTTCATCGCGAATGCGGGCGTTGAAGTCAGGACCTTCCAGAATACTGAAGCTGTCACCAGGCTGTATAATACCGCAGCTCATGGCTGTCGAGCGTGCAGTGTTGACATCATCGCCTGTCACAATTCTGAATGTGATGCCAGCGTTCTGACACTTGAGAACGGTGTCATGCACCTCTGGACTTAGTGGGTCCTGAACAGAAAGAAAGTTTTTTGTCTTACTGAACAAGTTTCACTTACAGCCGTTGTGTCGGTGGTCACAGTTGCAGTGTTGTCTGTGCAGATGCTGGTGGCGTTGCCGATCGCCTCGCAAGCCACCCACCGTTTCACCCGAATGTTGTGGTGCTTCATCTAGAAACAAACATGTAACAGGAGGGCGTCGCTACCCTCAACTTAGGCCACACCCCCAGACGTCGACAATGAGAAACTGGCGGCAAACCTGTAATTAACACATGTAACAGGGTGTCCAGGGGGCGGTTTGCCCCACAGGCAACTTAGGTCAGACCCCCAGTTGGTTACCCCCCAAGACGTTTTTTCCGACTCCCCTCCGATTTTTCTCACAAGCAATTTTTAGAGCAAATTTTTGCAATTTCCTCCCTCCCCATTGGGCAGATGACCTGTTACAAGTATGCAAACAAACAACACAACTTGTCGCGTTTCGGCCATGGGTAGTTAGTTTAAACTATCGCGCATGTTACAGCTGCCCTGGCATCTCAGAGACCGGTTGTTTGTGGGTTGGAAACCGGTTGAAGCGACTGTTGCTGCTGCTGCTGTTGTCGTTGTTGTTGTTGTCACATGTGAAACAGTAGTTTCTTATCTGACTAGCAGAAGAAAAGAGCAGCGCCAACCTTTCTCACACTGAAAGCCAGCGATAATATGACTGCTAGAGGCAGAGCTTCGGGCACAGCTGTGATCAGAACTTTGACACCAATAATGAGAAACTTGACCAAATATTTTAGATCCCTCGCACTGAACAGTTGCCCATTGATAACGTAGTTCACGACACAGAAACGCAGAGTCAATAGCAGCACTGTTAGGCCGGCCATGAATAAACCTAAAAACAGACCTTCAGTTTGACTATGGCCATGACATCATTTTGTCTCCGCTACTACTACTTTGTTGAACGATTTAGAGGGTGTAAAAATTACTGTATTTTCATATAAACCACCTATTTTCCTTCATGACACTCAAAAAACTGTTGAATAGTGCCAAAGTAATTTGGAACTGCCAGCTATGTGGTTCTGTGTTGACTGCTGGGGCTGGACAGGTAATTGAAAAAAGATTGCTTCAAAATAAGGTTAGGAACTGGGCCCGTATTCATAAAACAATTTAGGACATAGAATTTCCTAAATCTGGCCGTTTAGGATGCCGCGCGGGCCGTAGGACAATTCATAAAACTTTGCTTAGAATGGCCGCTCTTAGGAAATCCTACGGCGTAGGACGAAAACCTTAGGTAGGTCGCGAGCTACCTACGGCCGCTTAGGACGTAGGTTTTAACGTGCGTTCCATGCGATAAACACTCTTGGTTGCCTGTCTACCAATATCTCGGCCAGAAAACATAATTATAAAGTTGAAATTAGTAGTAAACATTTAAATAGTCATGTTTTCATTGAAAATGAAGTGTTCTTAGCTTTTTACTTTCATACCCGTAAGCTGTTTGCTCTGTATTATTGAAAAAAACGGCTAAATTACGGTTACATAACCGAAATTATTACTGCTAGAGTCAAACTTGGGCTTCCGGTCGGTGCCAACAACAAAAGTATGAGTCAGGTTTGAATTTCCCTCCTCAACATGTCGTGTGGCGATTGCTCAAACCGCTAATAAAAGGCGCTTAGGATTTCCAACGAGTATGATATCCTAAACTGCTTTATGAATAATCCTATCATACGACGTTGGATGTCACTCGTAGGATATCCTACGGCCAAATAGGAGGTCCTAAGCGCCTTAGGGCATCCTAAGCTTAGGATATTTTTGTGAATACGGGCCCTGGAGCACAGACGAAGTTGCATTCTGATATAGCAGAAATCAAGGCAAAATCCAGACAGCTTAACCTTCATGACACTCGATCCTACCTGCACATGCGATCTGAATGGCCAGTCGCGTGAGTTTGACTCGCAGTGTGGAGCGTGCTTTGCCCTCACCGACCAACTCCAACTCCCCTTTGTTGGCCGTCGACATCGCGTCAGCAGCTTCGTGACTACGTCACCATCGCCCTACTTGAGCGTCTTTGAGTCTCCGTCTGTAGTGAAGAGACTCTGGGCAAGATATTCTTTCATTTGCGTAACAGTCCAGTCCGACTTTTTACGTTTTTCCAGCTCTTAGCAATTTAAACTGAGGCACAAAAGTAGCTAAGTATTATAAATTATCTGTTTTACTGAGCCGGAGCAAACAAAGAATCGTTTTAGTCGTCATCACAAACATACATGTAACAGTTACGGGCCGACCGGGAGGAGGGGGTAGGGGGTTTTTTTCCTCAGGTGGGGGGTCGAGGGGGGTTTCGCCCAGAGGGGGTCCCAAATTTCAAAAAGCTCCAAAAAGCCTGGAAATGCGTTTTTAGCACGTTTTCTTCCGCAAGGACACTAAAAATCGCTATTTTAAGTTGCCAAATAGCGTTTTCGAGCTAAAAACAAACAAAAAATGATAAAAAGGGCTTTCAAAAACACCGATTTCTCTTAAATATCAGCAGTGGAAACGCCAAATTCGGTTTTCAAAGGCTTTTCAAGCGAATTTTAGGCTAAAATTAGTCATTTATTTCTGAGCCAGTTTGTTAGTACTGGGAGCCGCTACTAGTACTTGTATTTTTGGATCGGGGGGGGGGGGGTCCCTTAACCTGTAACGGGGGGGGGGTTGGCCTTTCCAGCAGGGGGTAACCCCCGAAACCCCCTAGTATATGTATGATCACAATAAATAACCGCTATTACAATCAGGCACTTAACGCCGTTTATGGTACCGGCACCACATATGGTATTCCTACCCATGGCCATGGGTGCCGGTTCCATATATGGTACCACGACCATTTATGGTACGAAATCTGAACAGAGTGGTACCATAAACGGCGTTAAGTGCCATTTCCCTGACTCTTCCCTCCCTGCCTAGAGATGGGACCGGTATATGGTGTTTTTCGCTATAAGCAGGGTCCGTCAAAAACACAACCCCGCAGATTTTTCGCTGTAGCAACCGCAAATCTCAACCGATTTGAATGAACCGTATTTTAAATGAAAGATAAATAAATTCTTAAAAGATTGGTGAAATTTTTATTAATGTACTCTGCTTAGATCTTGAGATGTACGCTATCAAAACAAAACAATGATTTTGGCAATGAACAAAAGGGACTTATTAGCGTTTTCTGTCATTTATTTAGCTCTAAACACCATTTTGCGGCACCGGGCTAAAAACGCATTTCCAGGCGTTTTTAGCTTTTTGAAATTTTGGACTCCGCCTCTGGGCGAAACCCCGCTCGAGCCCCAACCAATTGACCCCTATACTGTAGATAATGGCCTGCTGGCGTGAAACCTCCATACTATTAGGGTAAACCTCCATATTGTTAGTTAGAGTACTTGGAACGATTAACGTTTCTTTGAAATTTCAAGCTTATGGATTCAAGTTTTTACGTAAGCTAGGATGACCATTCATAAGCAAATCGAAAGCTCGAAGTGTGCTCTTCAAAATAATGTCAGGTAGAATGTTGTACGCAAAAGCAAAGTGTGACCAAGTTTTCTTAAAAAACACTTGGATGTTCAAAGTAGCCCCCGATGTGGGGCTACTTTGAACACCGTGTTTAGAATTCATTCAGTCAGATAAGATGGGTAAAGGGGCATACATGTAGTAATACCTCAGGGCCGGCCTGGCGGAGGGGGTAAGGGAGGGCTCCGTCAGGAGTAGGGATGGGACCGGTATACGGTATTATACGGCATCATACGGTATTATACGGTATTTTTGGCTATACGGTATTATACGGTATACAGTGTTTTTATACCGTATAATACCGTATAGCTGTTAAAACTGAATCAGCCAGATTTTTGCAGTAAATTCATGTCAGTTTCGCGCTTTTAAATGTGCCAGTACTGTTTTTGGTTTTGTAAACAATGTTATCGGTTAGAAAAACACAAAAATCTACCTTTATAGCAGCTTTTTTGGCTTCCTAGAAATGGAAAATGTGATATTATAAGTACTTGTCAAATGTTGAGAAACCTGCAATTCTGCTTTTGAATAAAATCAACGTATCTTTGGTTAGCATTTCACTAATTTGAAGTGAAGCTAATCTGTCCAACCAAAATACAATTAATACATATTTACAATAGCATAATTCAAAATAAATTCAATATATTGTCGGCTCAGCTTCAAATCTTTAAATAAACAGACAGTACTACTTACAAAACAGATCACAATAAAAAATAGCCGTGTTTTTCACAGGAAAGGCCGACCACAAAAAATAACTTACTTTTTTTACCATAACTTGGCGATATATAGCGTAACAGGGTGTTTTAAAGCGTTTGCAGCATACTATACGGAATTATACGGTATTATACGGTATCGAAAATACTATACGGTATTTTTATACCGGTCCCAGCCCTAGTCAGGAGGGGGTTCTTCAGATAAAAACTTTGGCTTGGGATTCCGATATTCTTTGGCGATAAACTGGGCCAAAAAGCGAACCGCAGGCGCCAAGCGGCGCAAAAAACGCGCAAATCTCACGCCTGTTCAAAGCTACCCCGGTTTACCCCATCTATATGTATCTAGTCTATCTTTAGACCAGTTGTGATCGAGATGACTCGAATTGCAAATTTGAACACAGAGACGATCCAGTGCGGTATCAAATGACCACTGACGATCACTTTATTATTATTTCACACATCAAAATCAAATTACTGCATGCCCGTACTATTCAGCTTTACATCAGTTACGTGTTTTTGGTCTCCGAACAAATCCTGCAAAACGTGCCACCCAAATTGTACACCGTTACCAAATATGTCAGTATCCGGCATCACACAACTAGCTTTGACCTCTAGATTCTTGTTTTCCAGATTAACACACCAACACATTAACAACCAATTACTGCATGCTATCTCAGATTACGCGCTCTCGTCATATCGCCTTACTTTAGTGATTATCGGCCGATTACGCACATAACCCCAGTTACAAAACTTTCTATAAAATCATACACATCGACGTACATTCGTTTCGTTCCCAAGGCCAAATCTGTAGACTATTAAACTAGCTACAGAATATGCACAGTTAGAAAGATTGGGATTGAACCCCAGGACGGTGGAGCTTTTTAAACGACGACCATCACCATAGTAAAAATAGAAAAAAGAAGTTTTCTAGGTCATCTGTTGAATGATAGCTTAGCTACCAATTTTACTATATGCGGAGGCCTACATTAGATGCATATTTCGGCGAATTTAATTTCAGAGATCTTTGAACAACAAATTAAGAAATGGAAAAAAGAAAAATCCGTTGTCGCGAACTCAACTTACTAAACCAATCGTAGCATTCCAAGGCGCCAACAGATATGTCTGCCCCGCATATGGGTGGATATGACAATTTGTTATCGATTAAGCATAAATATAACAATCTTCGTCCAAGCCCTAGGACGGGGGCCCCTTTTAAACAAATAATTGGCTTAAAATAATCTACACTTGAAACACTAATCGGCGTAAGCAGTGATTTACCTACAAGTTTTATGAAATCCATATATGTAAATGGAAATTTATACGAAATCGGATCCCTGGACCGCTAGGTACCCATTCGCGGTACTAAAGCACAGCGGTTTCTCTGGCTCGCACCCTCCTATGGACCGTATTTTAATGTAATCTACAAATATAGATAGGTTCATGGACACCTTCTTGTTTTCCGCATGTCCATGCTAAGAAATTGAGGATGCAATTTACGTTGCATTTATTATTACATATGCTTATACAGTCAGGCACTTAACGCCGTTTATGTACCACTTCGAATAGGTCTAGTGGTGACGCCATTTATGGGTCTGGGGGGGAGGTCTGCCCCCCACCCGACATAGGCCAGACCCCCCGGATGGGGAACACCCCCCCCCCCGAGACGATATCACCGACCCCCCCCCTCCGATTTTTCTGGCAAGTAAATTTTCGAGCAAATTTTTGCAATTTTTTACACTTTCACACACAAAAATTACCAAAATCGCCTGCAAAACAGCACTTTTTAGCTGTATTTCAGCTCAAAGTAGCGATTTTTGGCAATTTTTAGCCAAAAAATTGCGATTTTTCTCGATTTTTGAGCGTTTTTTAGTGCCCACCCCCTCCCCCAAAATTTTGGCTCAGACCCCCCCAGCCGGCGCCAGAAATAACATAAATTTGCTATTTTTCGCTTGAGTTTTTTCCGCAATTTTATGTTTTTCCCGACAGTTAGTAAAAACATAAATTGCGGAAGAAAACGAAAAAACACCCCGGAAAAGCACACCACATAACCTATTTGAAGAGGTTAGGGGAAACATCTGTTAAATTCGCCCATATTCAGTTGACCACGTGTTTTACTTATCAATCGGCTGCCTTTTCATAAAAAAGTGCTCACTAATGTAGGATGTCGAAGTATCGCTTGGTAACTGCCGATTCACTTTAGAAACGCTACGAATCGTGCATAGGCAGACGTTCATTCTGCAATCAGACAGAACCGTTATAGCAAAGATGATTTTTAGATGTTTGTTAATTGAAACAATTTGAAAGTCTCGACTATGAACATTGTCAGCTTCAATTTCAGATCAAAGTAGCAGAACCTAAGCGGGTGTCTATTTTGTAACCAAGATTTGCAGATATAAGTACAAACTACGGTCCCTGGGCACGGTCAAAACCACAGAACCATTTTTCCGTACCACGTTGGGGTGCCAAATCCACTGGGAACTCGGACATCCGAATACATATTACCATGAAATCAAGGTGGGCACCGCGTCAATTAGTGTCTACAAGTAGAGAGCACTAAAATGGCAAATATTTAATAAAGACGACTGGTGTTCTATCAAACCACTGCGTTCGACTTGCTGGGTTATTATTTTAACCAATCAGTAGGTAACTATTTACTGCCATACTACAATTTGCCTCATATTTAGACATGGGCTAGCCTTTCGGCTGAGAGGGTGGTAAATTTTCAAATCCTGCAGGTGACTGAGGGGGAGGGTAGCGGCGGCTGAGGGAGTTTGAGGGGATGGTAAGCCAAAAAGTCCGAGCTTAAGTTAAAGCCAAGTTTTTTTTGGCTTATTTTTCATAATTTTCGATGCGAAATTCACCCAAAAACCCCGAGGGGGTCGCAGCGCCTTGAGAGTGGGGAAGGTCAGAGCCTGTAGGGGTCAACCCCCTTAGCCCGCCCTCTTTGCCCATGTCTGATCATATTATTCTTTCACACCGCCTTATAATATCCACTAGTAGCTGCAATTACCCCCCAGAACTCCTTATGGAATATGGCCATAAAATTCACGTCCAAAGATGTAGATTAGTAGGTTATCTTTTGAAGGATAACTATTAAATTTATTATGAGTAGGACTACCTTAGATGCATACTGTATTTCTGGGTATTTACTTTCAAAATTCTGAAACAAAAGTAAAAATGCAAAAGAATTTTAAAAAAACACGTGATCGGTTCGGTACAGGGGTTCGGTAGCGTTTGAGCGCAGAGAAATGCATGGGTGCGTTGCATTGCGAATTAGTCAAACGAACTAGAATATGAAGTTTATGGACTCACCAGCCGGGCCCACCGCCGCAACCCTGCCGACAGACAGACTGAATATTACTACCAATTCAAAGTGTAGTGTTGCGACTTAGCCCGAGCGTACGTACAGTAGAGCAAGAGTTTACTAGAGAAAGAACACATACACTGACCGATGAATCGGCCGGCCGGAACGCTTAAATAATACCTGATAAGCAGGTTTACTACAAGCTTAAGCGGCCCTTACGGTAGGTTTAACTAGCTACGCTTCATTTCCCCCTTTCCAGGAACAGCACCCCTTTTCAGGAACTAACACAGTATCACCCTAGGGCACACTAACGAGTGGACACACAGAACAAAATTTTGCGTACACAATACATTCAGGTCACAAACTCCAGTGTTCTTCAAGCAGCAAACAGTCCAATCCAATGACACATCGCCTTGCTGAGGTGTCGTCCATATGGTTGAATTGTCTACATGTCTTTGAACTTAGCTATTTCCCACAGCTGTTTTTCTTCGCATTATTGCTAAGGTTTCCCACACATTGGTTACCACAAACGTGGAAATCTGACACCACTATGGTCGGTTTCCCTTTTACACCAGTTGGTAAACTAACACTGCGAGGTTGAAACAAATGTAGGCGTGTTTCGATAGTCACCACTGGAAAACATATGCACTCGATAGCAGACCCATTCGGTTTTGTAATTACACACACCATAAAGGCCACCATTACAGCAGTTATCCCACTTAATGGATACAACAACAGTACACAGCATACAACTCTGTAAACTCCACCACCACCTTGAGGTACTTTTTTTGGCTAAACGCAACAAGGCACAAAACACCGTCACAGTTTCAAACAAATTCCCCAGCAATCCCAATTTCACTTCACTTCACACTGGTAATCCCTATTACCCACTAATGGTTATAACTTAGGAAAATCGATACACCAGAGGCTACACTTTGGGCTCACACCTTGACCATCTGACACCCTTAAAAGGCTCAAAAGACAGAACTAAACGCCCTAAGGCTTCTACAAACTATTTGCTACAAAACTACATACCAACCAACCAGTCCCCTAAACTTAGGTTGCCATCCATACAATATGCAGTCTATACAGACAATGGGCGCGCACCACTGAACTGTACCCGGGGACCAAATATATGGGCGATTGGCTATGCGGAAATTGCTGGCAACCTCCAACAAAGACGACAATAACCGGAACCAATGCCCCAGAGTGGGCTCAATAACCCTGATAATTTCAAAAAACAATTGAAATCCATTGATGCCACACTCCCAACTGCATATCGCCAGCCAGTGCGCCATGTAGGCTCATAAAACCATGACACCCACACAAAAACACTCTACTTACTGTACATAGCCCAGACTCTCTCTTGCGCTCGGTTCACAATCCCGTGATCAGTTGTTGATCAACTTCCATTTTTCACACTCCTTGAAGCTCAGAAATGGACCCCAGTCGAGAATCACCATCCAGAGTAAGGTTGAAAATTCGATTAATTCCATCAGCGTCCTGGACGTCTGGATCTTCTGTTTTTCCCCACAATGGGTATTGCAAGTATTCAGCTATGATTTCCCGTACATAATGGCGGATATCCGACTGTTCAGTACACCCCTGTGGAAGGCTTGACTGACTTGGCACTAGTCCCTTCTGGTAGGCAATATATTCAGCACACCTCCGCTTAACATGACCTTTCCTATGACACCACCAACATTCCACATAGGCCACCTTATCTATGTTTTGGCTGAAACCCCTCGAGGGCCCTTGCTGCATGTTGACATTCGGAAACGCCCCGTTGTTTGGGTTAGCAGGCATACCAGACGCTCCAAAAATAAGTTGTTTTTGAATGGTTTTCCCCGATGTCGGCAACAAAACACCTGAGAATGGTAAATTACGTGACACTAAATAGTGCTCATGACGCCTTGCAGCACTTACTGCCCCATCAAAAGTTTCTGGGTTAGGTTGCAACGCTAGTCGTTCCCCAATACCTGGTAGCAACCCTGCTAAGAACACTTCAAGCAAAATACGGTTTACATTCTCCTGAGCCATGCCTGCATACGCCAATCTAGCCAATCTACGCAATTCTGCTGCATAATCATTAACGCTTTCCTTAGCCAACTGTTTCCTAGTGTGGAATTGTCGTGCCACCAACTGAGTCACCTCTCTCGGTTGAAAACGCTCTGTTAGCCGCCCAATTAAATTTGCATAATTATTTTTGTCAGCGTCAGTCAACTCCCGATATTGATCGGCTGCCCAACCCTTTAAATAGGTAGGTAACATACGGCACATACGGCCTTGATCCCATTCCAACGCTCTCGCAATAAGCTCAAAATTATCGATAAAATCACGAAAACTCTCGTCCGCCCCTAAATGGCCAGAAAATGACGGGATATCAGGAAGTTTACTCCCCAGAATTGGGTGTCTAGCAACAGCTTGAGCTTCGCCTGGCGCCTGTTGGGCATTCTGAACCGCCTGCAGCTGTTGTTGCAAAACCCCAATAACGCCATTGGCCTGCGTAACCGCTTCGCGGAGCTCATTAATTTCCCTAACGAGGTCACGATTCTCCACCCTTTGGTCTCTAGCCGCAGCCATAGAAGAGCACAAAAACCCAATAAAGAAAGCAAAGAAAGAAGCACCTGAACTGATCCCGAATTTGCGCGGTCACCAAAATGTAGTGTTGCGACTTAGCCCGAGCGTACGTACAGTAGAGCAAGAGTTTACTAGAGAAAGAACACATACACTGACCGATGAATCGGCCGGCCGGAACGCTTAAATAATACCTGATAAGCAGGTTTACTACAAGCTTAAGCGGCCCTTACGGTAGGTTTAACTAGCTACGCTACAAAAGCAACAACGCGACTATTTACGTAGCCTTAGAAAAGCTCGAGACCAAGACAGGCCTAGATGATTAAACCAATTTGTTAAACTGCAACGTAAGAAACTAAATTTAAACTAATTAGCCGACTGCTGTTAGGCGCTGTGCAAAACTTCCCCCACTGCAATTTGGATTTGGAACTCTCTCGAACGATCAGCACCATTGCTTGGACTCAACGCTTTCTGTGTTTATCTAGACTCCTTACTTTTTAGAGCATACATACCAGGGATATGAGGTGTATTTGTTCCGTTTTTTTTCTGAAAAAAAAAAAAACCGGTTATTTTCCTATGGGTCGGAAAAAACATAAATCACGGAAAAAGCTCAAGCTAAAAATAGCTGATTTATGTCATTTTTCAGTTAAAAATGGACTTTTGAAACGCATAATAGGCTAGACTGACTCAAAACTGTTAGAAAACAACAGAAAATACCAAATTTGGCAATCTAAACCAAAAATCAAGCAAATTTGCATATAGTTTTTATTGATGGAGCCTATCAGGAACTGCTCATACCTGTTTCGTGATTTATATCTATGTAAGACGAGTATTTCTGTTCTGAAAAGACAGAGGAAGGCGTTAGAAAGCGTTACGAATCATAAAACCAGGGTAAGATACTCAGAAGTTGAGCAAGAGTTTTTTCCGCGATTTTGGAAAAAATCGAAAAAAGCAAAAAAACTGGAAAAAAACGGGCCGAGGTTTTATTCCGAAAAATATCCGTCCCTAAAATACACACTGAAGGAAGTTTATCGACTAGTCAACACTCAACACAACACACACAAGCGCACACACGATCACAGACGCAACCACTCAATAACTACTCTACTGTTATTTTAATACTACAGTATAGTAAAAGAAAAATTACTAATACTATTCGTAACTACCAGTAGCAAAATAATAGTAAAAGTAAAATTAAGAGCCAATAGTAAAGTAGAAATAAAATTAAACTAACAAAGACAGTCAATAGTAAAATGAAAATTTTACTACTATTTTACTAGTTTTTGGTTAATTCCAGCCAAATTCATGATCAATTTTACAATAAAAGTTGTGAGGGCGCACTTTTGTGAGTCGAATTTCAAACATTTTTGGTCTACATTTCTGGAGAATTTCGTATCATGATCAAATTTAGCGAATTTTTGGACCAATATCAATTATTCACAATATCTTGACATCATTGATTCAAATTTCCACGTTATGACTAGTAAAATCGTA